>PVJA010049906.1:0-13513 GCA_004027025.1 Myocastor coypus
TTTTTTTGTTTTTAGCTTCTTGAGACAGGGTCTCACTGTGCAGTTCAGGCTGGCTTTGAGCTCACTTTTGTAGCCCAGGCTGGTCTCGAACTTGCAGCGATCCTCCTGCCTCAGCCTCCCAAGTGCTGGGATTGCAGGTGTGAGCCACCACTCCCGGCCTTGATTTGAATTTGTACTCCTATTAGTTAAACTATGCCGAGCCCGAAGTAGATGCTCAATAGATATTTGCAGGAAAATAAATGGGGAAGGGAGGCAGAGAAGCACAGAGAGAGAGAGAGAGAGAGAGAGACAGACAGACAGACAGAGAGACAGACACAGACACAGACACAGACAGAGAGAGACAGAGACAAACAGAGAGGCAGAGAAAGAGACAAAGCAAGAACCTGAGGATATGAGTGTGGTTTGTCATAGCTATCCTAACTCATCACACCCATATGAGGAATCTCTGTAGCTGCTTGCTATGGTTTCTCTCTGTAGAAATACTATAGAAGCAAACTCTTCTCTTCTCCCTATACGTCTGCCTTGGTAAGGAGGCTTTGATTCTTTTAGCCCAGGGAAAGCTGAAAGGAACATTTCTGATTTCTTGGCATCTATTTAGGTCACACTGCCTATAGTGCACAACTTTTTTTTTTTAATTTAATTTATTTATTTATTTATTTATTTATTTATTTATTTATTTATTGTCCTTTTGAGACAGGGTCTCGCTATGCAGTTCAGGCTGGCCTTGAACTCACTTTGCTAGCCCAGGCTGGTCTCAAACTCAGACCAATCCTCCTGCCTCAGCCTCCCAAGTGCTGGGATTACAGGCACGCACCACCACGCCAGGCTTTGTAGTGCACAACTTTGTCAAGAGAAGAAAACTGTCTTCTTGCGTCTGACTGACTTCGGTGCATGGTTTGAATGTCAGGTCATGCAGCAGGAGCTCCTGTATCCTGGGTTGAGATGGGAAAAGCACAAGCAGCCTGGCTTCTCAGCCGTGAGCTGGAGAAGGGTGAGAAAGCTGCACACCAGCCTTAGGCCTAGATCAAGGCCTTTGAGAGAGGCTCAGGAGCACTGATTCTCACCCAGAACAAAGCCCAGGCTGGCAGGAGGGGGCCCTGTGTGCTGCTGTAGCTCTGGGTCAGCACTAACCTCAAGGGGCATACTCTCATTAAATGCCTGCGAATACAACAATTCTTGGTTGGCCCAATTCTTTCTGTCTGAGGTATTAGCCTGAACCTAGGAAGGAACAAGGCTGAAGGATATACTTGACAGTACTGTCTCCTTTTGTGTGATAGTGGATGCTCGTGATTGGAGTATACGAGAGGGGAAAGCATGACTCTCCATGTATTTGCACCGCACTTCTTATCCATGAAGTAAGCATTTAAACTGCTGAGAAGGGAGAATCAAGGCTATAAATAACTTCATAACAAATTAAAACACAGCTGCTGCCAGCTGCTCTGTACTTATCACTGCACGTTGCTCTGGGTGGCTGCAATACACGATTTCCTCATTAATCAAAAATGAGATTATTTGAGGCTGAGATGAGCATTCCTCACTTGTTCTCTGATTGCAGGTGGAGTCGTCCCCGGGGATTCCATTTGCATTCCAGGCATAGGCCTTTATGGTATACAGAGTCCCAGCGTCCAAATTGCTGAAGGTCAAGGAAGTGTTCGTTGTATTCTCTTTCCAAATTCTACCCAAGCCATTGGCTCGCATGATGGACACGGAAAATCCAATTGCCATGTACACAGCTTCCCACTGCACGAGAATTGAATCTGGACTTGGAGAACTTACTTCTAGAATCGGGGCAGCCAACACTAAAAAGACAACAAAACAAAACCAAAACAAAAAATTGCATTACAAAAGCCCAGGGGATGATAATTCAAATACTTAGCAATAAGTAAATTCGGATTGATAATCCATGTTGTGAAATAGCTATCTGCTTTGTAAAAGAATTCCTGGCAGAATTCCATTAAGTAATTGCTATTTAAATGTGTATTAATCATAAATAAAGAGAAATGGGGGAGATTCAAGTAATAGGTACTACTTGGAACTGGAAATTGGTCATAAGTTAGATAAAATATCCCTGTAATAATATAAATCAGCGGGAGGAATGATGGCTTATTCTGTTTTAATGTGCATATAACTTCTTTGAAATGTGCCTAAATTCAACTTTGTCAAATTAATTTGATTAATATTGATTATGAGTTTTCAATGCTTTTGTTTGTTAATGTACACTGGTGGTCGAAGAGCAGCAAATGTCTGTGTTCTTTATTTGATATGATTAAATTTTTCTCCTTTTCAGAGATTTAAAAGCAGATGCAGATAGATATAGACATAGACATAGACATAGATATAGATACAGGATTTGTTTTTTGTTTTTTGGGGGTTTGTTTGTGGGCCAGGTTGGCCTTGAACTTGTAACCCTCCCTTGGCCTGTGCAGGGATGCCTTTTGAAAGATATACAGAGCTGGGCTTTATTTCCTGAAGCAAAGCAACTGGCATTTACACAGCACCTATTCCTCAGATGTCTAAGTGGCCACAGAACACTGGACTGTCTTCATTCTGAGCCCTTCACTGTGGTGCTTGTGTGACTCCACGTGGGCAGCAGCGGTGCAAGTGGCCCAGGTCACAGAGATGGGCACCAAGCTACCTACCTGTCTTTGCCTGCTTTGCAGCTGAGGCCTGGCTTCTCCCAACAGCATTGATAGACCTGAGGGTGATTTGGTACAAGGTCGCAGCCTTCAGCCCCGTCACAGTGCCTGGGGAATTGGCCACGACAGTTTCAATGACCGTGTCCCCATCTTCAGCAGTGAGCAGGTAACTGGTGGCCCCAGGCACTGAAGCCCATTCTACGGTGATACTGTTGCTGAGTTTTGAATAGGCCTGATCGATAGTAGGTGTTTCAGGAGCTGAAAGAAATGTCTAAATATATTAGTCAAGCTACATGCAAGTGTCCCTTCTGTCACCATTTTCCTCTGCAAACCAAGCCAATCTTGTGCCATCCTTTAGGCATAAGCCTTGCCCTCATTTCCCAGATTGAAAAAAGGAAAAAGAAAGGCATCACTGCTCTCCAAAAGAGAGCTGGAAGCTCAAGCCTGCCAGGCAATGAGGAGATTTCAGAGGGTTTTCCTGGTTGTTTCTGTGCTCTTCTGCACGTTTTGTACTTTCAAATGAGAGTGGGAAGGCTCACAGGAAGGAGCTCGAGAAGGGGGAAGAATAACTGAGGAGCTTTACTCCAGACCATTCTACTCTACTTTGGCAGTCTGCAGCTTTTCCAGGCTGCTTTGCCACTGATGTCAGCTCCCTATCCCCAAGCTGGCTGATGTCAGCTCCCTGTCCCCAAGCTGGCTGAATGGCTTCCAAGCAGACCCACCACCCTCTCCAGCTCCCTGGTTGCATGCTTCCCAAATGGTATTTAATGTAATGCAGGAAGGAAGGAAAACTGAATGCTTTGTTATAATTGTCCCATGCTCCAGTTTATGATTGCAGTGGAACAATTTCAGGTTCCTACCTACATAATTGTTATTCTCTTTGTCCTACCCAAACATCCGGCTCAGGATAAGAGAGCAAGACGCCATGGTCTCTCCTGCTTGTGCACTGGCTATGGTTTGCCATAGGGAGATGATATGCAGGTTGTGAGTTTATACAAAACACTCCTGTATTCAGGGCCTGGGGTAGAAGGTGCAGCATGATAGTTAGATTTACTGCTTCACAAAGATACAGACATCAAAATGTGGATTGGTAGGGAATTCACCAGGGAGGGGTCACACCTGTCACCCCAGAACTTGGGAGGGCAAGGCAAGAGGATTGTTTGAGAGCAGCGGGTTCCAGAGCAGTCTAGGTACACAGTAAAATTTGTCTCAAAGACAGGTTTGTCACTGACACTTGGCTAAAATCATGATACGCCAAAGTAAAAACTAAAGGACCAAACAAACAAGCAGAACTCTAAGACAAGACAGAAGACAACAAATACAGATAAGTGCTTTGCAGTATGGGCTCTTCCCCTCCCCCAGCCCAGCCCCTGCGGCCTAATACAGACAACCTTCTCTTTCTGTGCCCAGAGCCCGAGAGTTGGCATTGGCAGCAGATCAGAAATAACCATGCTGCAAAAGTGAACAAAGTCTCCACTGTGCAGTGGCCAGACATTCCTGGAGCCTTACCCAGGTCCATCTCCTTGGCCAGCGCACGGAAAGCCTGAGGGTTCCTGTGCTGCTGGAAGACCCAGACCTGAGGGCCAGTGGACTCCTGTTCTACAGGAGGGGCTTATGCCCCCTTTGGCCCCACAAAACAGAAGGCCTAGCAGTGGTTTCCCTTTCATCCTGCCACATACAGCCCTCTTCTGATTACCCAATCATTTTTCCTATGCTCTCTACTTCCTTTTCTCTGATTTTTGGTGTCTCTCAACTCCTGCTTCCTTCATCGCCCTCATTTATGTTATCTCCTGTGATAGCCAGTCCTGCTTCACTGGAGGGGACTAACTTCCTGAGAAAATGATAAGCAGACCAGCTATGCACAGTGCACCAGAGGCCTGATGTCACTGTCTCGCGGTGGGCCCAAAGGCTGAGCACGTCACAGTCTGTCCTGCTTCCTATGGGCCTGTCACAGCGCCTGAGAATGCCATGCAACTTCCCCATGGTCAGTGTAAGCACCAGACTCAGGAGGGGCACATTTTCCAGGAAGGAGTCATACCAGGAAGCCAGGACCTACATAATGGACCTCAGGGTTGTTTGTGAAAAGCAGCAAAGGATTTGGCTTTAGGCGCCCTGGGTTGGAGCCCCAACTCTGTTGTCCATCCTGGTGTGAGAATATGTGCAAACATCTAACCTCTGTGAGGCTCATTTTCACTCTTCAAGAAATGTGGAATGTTGATCATCTCTACATTTATCATATCTACATTTTAGGATTTAACCTGAAATACATCTATATTGTAGGATTAGTGTAAGAATAAATGGAATAATGTATGTAAGGGCACATTGAAAATGTATATGTAAAACAGGCGAAATGGTGCACTTCTGTTTTCCCAGGTACCTCTTATGCAGGAGGACCACAAGTTTGAGTCTAGCCTTGGAAACTTAGCAAGATTCTGTCCCAAAGTGTAAAGGAAAAAATTTAGTGTTCTAGATTGTAGCTCAGTGGTATAATGCTCCTGGATTTGATTGTGTGTGTGTGTGTGTGTGTACCATGGAAAGTTTGCATAGATTTGGAAGGGCCAGACCCAATGGCACTACCATGGAGCATGCCAGTGAAAGAGAGGTTTAGGGGATTCTGAGGCAAGCATAGGTTGGGGAGAGTGAGACAGATGCCCATCTTATAGTCAGCTCCAGTCAGCTCTGACCAGCATCAGCCAGGAAAGCAGATTAACACCTTTTAATTCTATTTCTCTGTAAAATATGACATGTGACAATCCATGTCACTGGCTCCCTGAGGTCAGGGGATTAGGAGAATTTGAATATGTCAGCAGCTGGGCCACCAGAAGTAAGGACAAAGTGATATGGGACCACATACTGTGGTCTGAATGAATCTGAGGGCTTGGTTGTGGAGTGGCAAGAAAAGAGGTGGGGCTGGCCTCTGGGACATCTGTTTGGTTGGACTGGCAGGCTGGTAGGTGAACTGGGTTGGATGACAGTTCCCAACAGACCCTCAGAGAACAGACTGAGAAAGGCTGGACAGGGAAATGAGATGTGTAACAGAAAATGCCTCCCACCCAGCCAGGATCCTTTGGCTTCTTAGCTGCCCAGATAATAGTTTCTCTTCCATGCCCGATTGCTTTCATCTCCTAGAAGTGGCTGGTCACTGTGATGCACATTGTATAAACCCATCCCTAGGTGACCAGCCATTCTGCCTCTGTACTTCCTGCTTGCTTATTACATATAAGTCCTAAATCACCAGAGATCAGGGCCTGATACTCTGGGAAAGATCTGGATCAGTGCCCACTGATACAAATAATTCTGTCTCCAAATCCTGGGTGTCATTTTGGGGTTTCTACTTGCTGTTGCAGATGAAGAGTGAGGATGGATAAATGAAAACAGAGAAAGAGGAGACAGAAGATGGTTCTGAAAGAATATTGCTTTGCTTTTGAGAGCTAGAGTTTGAGCCCAGGGCCTTTCAGTGCTATGTAAGCACTTTGCCACTGAGCTACACCCCCAGCCCCTGGTCATATTACTCTTATAATTAATAAAGACTGCGGAAGGCTGAGGGAAAGGATGAGAATCCCACTCTCCATACCCCTTCCACAGAGAGAGAGAGAGAGACCTAAGCAACCAGCACTAGGCCTATGAAGTAGCACTGGTTCTTTCCCTCCATCTTATTCCTATGCTTAATCCACTGACCAGACTGATGGAAGAGAAAACATTATTCCCTAGATGTGCATCCAGCCACTTGGACCAGCCAGAAATGAAACCCTTTGGCTCTTGGCACCTGTGCGTTCCACCAGTTCAGTGATCTAAGTTAGCCCCAAGGCCACAAAGGCCAGCCATAGGTAAACTGTCCATGCCCAGGCTCAAAAAGTGCACAGCCAATATGCACCTTCTGCATGACACAAATCCCCAGATCCCATGCACTGAGAAGCCAGGACAAGTCTGTGAATGCTTCCTCTGTGTCTCAGCCTGACCCTTTGTTTGCTTGCATCTCCAAAGGGTGGATGCTATAGGAATTCCAAGGAGGCCTGCTGCTAGGGCTCAGTGTGTCCAGTGTTCTTGGGCCTTGGAAGAGACAACAAAGCTAGATTTTAGTTACCTAAAAGCCAGCTGTTTTAAAAATCAGTTAAAACTCAAGCTGCTCAGGAGGCGCAGGCAAGAAGATCACTTGAGCCAGGGAGTTCAAGGCCAGCTTAGGCAATATTGTGAGATTTCATCTTTAAAGATATAAAGAAATACCACAAGCCAGGTACAGTGGCACATGCCTGGAACACCAGCTACTTGGGAGGCTGATGAGGAAGATGACAAGTTCAAGCGTAGCCTGAGCAATTTAGGAAGAACTGGCTTAGTGGTAGCGTAGCACATGTTTGCCCCTGAGTCAAATCCCTAGTACTGCAAACAAACTTTAAATCCCTTTGAAGAGGGCCACTCAGTCCTTCCCATAGCTTCCTGGCCAGACCTGCAGGTCTCTTAGGCATAAGACAAATGAGAGCCAGGTGTGGTGACCCAGGCCTGCAATTCCTAGCACTGTGGAGGCTAAAGCAGGAGAATTCCCTCAAGTTGCAGGCCAACCTCAGCTACATAATGAGTTAAAGGGCAGCTTGAGCTCTACAGCAAGACCCTGCCTTGCCCCTCCCCCAAAAGAGGAAAAGGTAAATGAATAAGAATAGAGTAAGAGATAGTAATCTTTAAAAACCCACTGGGGAGGGGGAAGGCGGGATGGCTCAGTGGTCTAAAGCGCCTGCTTGGGAAAGCTTGGGCGGCTTCAGGGACCGTGATCCCTGGCACCACATGCTGCGCCAGCCCTGCGCTTGGGGCAGGCTGAGCTGACCATAAAAATGAGTGAATAAACAAATAAAGGTTCTGAAACAATAAATAAATAAATAAATAAATAAATCTTTAAAAAAAAATAAAACCCACTGCATGTCCATGGATTTTATTCAACTCCACAGCTCAGCTATATCCATACAAATTTTTAAATCATTATCAATTTCCTTTTCTGTGGCATAGACAAAATAATATAAACTGTTCTCACTCGGGGTGAATCACTTGGAGAGTGATTAATAGCTTGTTGAGCTAGTTAATAGCATACACTTCCTACAGATAATCTGAACTCCAAGCATAAATATCTAACGTGGAACTAAAATTTTTGGAATGTACAAGCAAGCAGAGGAGGCTAGAGAAATTATTTTTGCCCTTAGTCATTCATTGATAATAGTGATCGCATCTTCTTAGAAGAATGCCCTTTCAGCTTGGAATCATCATTGCCTGTATTTTAGTCTCGTTGTTATTACTGCTTTTCAAGGAACATCTGGCAGGCTCACCTCCAGCTCCCCTCCTGCTTTACTTTCCCAAATACCTTTACCATGAATATGTAATTTTAGGAGTATAAAGTTCCTTCTAAGTAGGATATCTTGAAAATGCAATTTAAAAAGCTCCAATTTTCTCCTCTGATTTTCTCAAAAACAAATAAGAAAATTCATATAAATCAGACTAATGTGGGCCAGAGAGATAGCTCAGTAGAATAAGTGCTTGCTGGCAAGTGCAGTGTTCTGAGTTTGATCCCCAGTACAGCAAAAATAAATTTAAAAATTAAAAAAAAAATCAGACTAATGTAAGATTTCTTTTCTTCAACTTGAATAATTATTATTATACTATTTTTCTCCTATGTATGAGAAAATACATTGCAGGATGACCCCACATCACAGTACTTAGTAATAATGTCTTTTTAGCTTGATTGATGTGCATATCTTATCAGTTAGTATCTTCCCAGCACTTGAGACACAGGTTAGCATTCACTGTGAACACCTGGAAGATGTTTTTTTTATTTTTTCCTATTGCAGCCTGTTATGGCTTATGTCTAGTTGTTGCCCCAAAGCCTCATGAGTCATGGGGTGGAGACTTCTAGAGTTTGAGACTTGATCTATGATCCTCTGGGATTATGTGTTTTAATACTGATGAGATTATGGGTCTGAGTACTGCTGAGAATTATAGGTGTGGCCTGAGGTGGAAAGGCTAAGGCAGAGAGCCTGATATAATGTAAAGAGAGACAGAGAGACAGACTTGCACTGTAGCTCTGCTGCCCTGATTGGTTGGTTGCCTCTGTCACCATTTTTGCTGTTCCGATGCAATGAACTGCATGCTCTCTGCCCTGTTCGGCCTTGGGCCAGCTGAATATGGACTGAAACCTCCAGTAACTGTGAGCTAATAAACTTTTCCTTCCTTCATTTTGAATGTTGGGTATTTGTCCCAGCAACAAGAGAAGAATAGCTGGGGGCCTGGCGGGATGGCTCAGTGGTCTAAAGCGCTTGCTTGGGAAAGCTTGGGCGGCTTCAGGGACTGCGGTTCGATCCCTGGCACCACATGCTGCGGGCTGAGCCGGCCATAAAAATGAGTGAACAAACAAACAAAGTTTCTGAAACAAGAAATAAATAAATAAATAAGATTTTTTAAAAAAGAGAAGAGTAACTAAGACACAGCCTTTACATTTCAAAGTAGCTCATGAATTAACAATGGCAATTAAAATCAAATATGCAGACAGGAAAGTATCATGTCAGAACATTTTACCTGTTTCAGCTGAAACAACCTGAAAGGGAAAGTTGAAAAAATTTAAACCATAGGGAAAAACATAATATCAGACCAGTAATAAATTTATCACAATATTTCTTTTTTTTTTTTTTTTTTTTGCGGGACCAGGGTTCAAACTCACGACCTTGCACTTGCCAGTCAGGCATTTGTGCCTCAGAGCTATCTCCCCAGCCCCTATCACAATATTTCTGTATAAAATGTGACCAATCTTCATGATTCTGTCTGAGTTTACAGGGTGGATATCAAGGAAACAGTAGCTCAGTCCCATAAGTGACACCTGGCCACCAGTAAGTGTCATAGACACTGTCCACATACCTGACATACTAGAAGTTTGTGTGATATCCTATCCCCAAACTGTTAGAAGTTCTGATCATACATTTGTCATTCCGGTGTTTGTTATACTTTACTACCATGGAAACTTTTTCTTAGTTGATATCTTTGTATACATTAACCTATTCAAATACTATACAAGTACTCTGAATTGATTATATATTTGTACATATGATATAGAACATTCTGGCCTCTAAATTGCACTTATGACTTGAATTTGAATTTTGGAATAGTGTTTTTAAATATTTAATTTAATTTTTAATTAATTAATATTTAATTTTCTGAATATTGTCTAATTATAACTTTTGTTTTATGATTCATACTGTATCTTTGACTTAGTCTATTAGAAACTATAAGAAGACATATATATATATATACATATATATACATATGTATACACAAGAGAGTTAGGATAAACAGCTACTTTTAGTTCATTGAGAATAAAAGTTTGTACTAATATTGTTTAGACAAGATATTAGGTCTCCATCTTGTCCTCTGAATAACTACTATGAAGACAACAATATGTATGGTATTAATTATTATAACCATCCTACTAACTTGTTTTGACACTGTTTCATTGTTATTTTATCTTTTTTTTCTCATTAAAATGAATTTTTAAAAAAACCCCTTGGTTAGCCAGGCTGACTAATGATATCCATATCTTTCATATGAAAGGGAACATTTTCTATCATACCTGTGCAACTCTGTAATTAAAATAAAGTAAAATAAAATTGAATTTGGAGAAAAAAAAAATCGACCTTTGAATCCACACAAGTCTTTTCCGCACAACTCATTTCCTGGTACTCAAGCCTACCACAAAACAATCCCAAATAGAATTTAGAGGCTAGAGACAGCTCATGCTGCTACTGCATTTTTTCCTTTGAATTTGCCTACTCAACTAGGTCAGATGCCAGATTTTTCAGAAAACTTTGTTCTTAAAATAAAATGATAATATTGTTCTAGTAGATCACATTAAATTTCAAACACACAAACATATATAATCTTGGCATGATCCTAAAGTATTTGCTTTCTACCACCCTTCCCTCTCACAAAAAATGAGAAACAATGAATGTGTCTCTTATCTTCCCTGAGGAGTTGCAGGTTGTTGGAAAGCTGAACTCACCATTTTAACACAGATGAGAATGAGTCCAACCAAAGACAAAGCTTTCTCTGGTTCTCTGGCCATTCTGCTGGGCAGAGTACTCACATGGCACAAAACCAGATGCTCAAGGGTCCACCGTGTTCCTCGGAGGGCAGCACCGGAGCAGCTGTGATGCTGAGAAGGACCCTGTGAAGTCACTCTTCCCCTTTGGTGCGGAACTTACCTGTAACTAGGAGCATTGAAAGACAGGCAGGGACAGACACTACAAAGGCTGAAGAAAGAAAGAAAGAAAAAAAAAAAAAAAAAAAAAAAAAAAAAAAAAAAAAAAAAAAAAAAAAAAAAAAAACAGCTGAAGAAAGCCATGCCAAAGGATTGATTTTCAGCGAGCATGGAAAGATAATCAACAGAGAGAGGATAGATTTTTTCAACAAATGATGCCAGAACACTTGGGCAGCCATACTAGAGGCTCTGCGCTCAACCACCAGCACCAGAAAAAAAAAAAAGCAAAGTAAAAAAGTAAACTTTGATCTAAATTTTACATCATATTCAAAAATTAACTCAAGGCCATAGCTCGGAGGTCTATGTGCTTGCCTGGCAAGCTCAAGAACCCAGGTACAATCCCCAGGATTGTGTACCATGCCAGCACCTGAAACTGGGCAGAGTGGCACACGCCTGTGATCCCAGTATTGGAGAGGCTGAGACAGGAGGATCACTATGAATCTGAGCTGCATAGTGAGACCCTGTACCAAATAATAAATAAAAAGACTTTAAAAAAAACTTGGGGCTGGGGAGATACCTCAGTAAAATAAGCACTTGCCTGGAAAGCACAAGGTCCTGAGTTCAATCCCCAGTACTGCAAAAAAAAAAAAAAACTTAAGCTAGCCATCCTGGCACATACCTGTCATCCTACATACTTGAGGTAGGAAAGCCACCTGAGCCCAGAACAGCCTGGTCCACATATAGAGACCCTACATCAAAAACATTTAATCAAAACCTAGCATGGGGGGCTGGAGAGATAGCTCAGGGACACAAGTGCCTGCCTGGCAAGTGTAAGGTCCTAAGTTCTATCCCCGGTTCTGAAAAAAAAAAAAAAAAAAAAAGCTAGTATGGGGGTGCATTCCTATAATCTCAGCACTTGGGAGGATGAGGCAGGAGAATCTCCGTGTGATCAAGACCAGCCTGGGCTACAAAGTAAGTTCAAGGCCAGCCTGAACTGTGTAACAAGACCCTATCTCATATCAAAACAAAATAATAAGAATAATTAAAGTGGATCATAAGGCAGGCATGATGGCATACACCTGTAACCTGAGCACTTAAGGAGGCTGAGGCAGGGGGATCATGATGAGTTTGAAGCAAGCCTGGACTACACAGTGAGTTCAATACCATCCTGAATCACATAGTGTCCAAATCTCTTAAGAAACAAAAGTATAACCTGGACTAGATACCAAGTCTTCTCACTATTAATACAATGTGAAAAAATAATAAGGATTTTATAAATGCATAATAATAATGTCTTTGAAAATCAAGCAGCAAAAAATAAGATATCAGACCTACAGGCTGCAAAAGAATTTGTATTCTCTAAAAACAAAGCCTGCTATTAAATTCCTAAGCATGACCTGAGTAGGCTCTGCCTACCTCTGCCCCAAGCTATTTAGCTAACAGGCAATAATCTTTAGAAAGGCAAATCCTGGGGTGGGAAACAAAAGCAAAAATCATAGTCAGTTGAACAAAAACAGACTAAATTGTACACAGGAAAAACCATTTATGGTTTAGGATATAATGTTCAAACTTTTGGGCCAGCGAGATGGCTCAGTGGTCTAAAGCTCCTGCTTAGGCAAGCTTAGGTAACTATAGGGACTGTGGTTCCATCCCTGGCACCACATGCTGTGCCAGCCCCCCGCCCCAGGGCAGGCTGAGCCATCCATAACATAAATAAAGGTTTTTTTGAGAAAACTTTATGGGCATAAAACATGTGAAAGCTGAGATGAGACCTACTGCAACAACATGCATACACACACAACTGAGTCACACACATAGAAAGGCAAGGGCTGTGGACATAGTTCAGTGTAAGGTCACTTATTAATGAATTTGACAAACCACAGAGTAATCTTAACAGTAAAATGTTTGCAAAGAGATTCCTACCTTCTTGGGTTTGTATCAATCCACCAATTCTCTCACACAAAGGAAAAAAAGAAAGAAACAAGAAAAGAAATACCCATACAAAAATATACATAAATATTCAGTTATATTATTTTAATTCTCAAACTGTATGACAGTCAAATGTCCACTGACCAAAATGAATGATAAACATGAAATGTTCTCAGCAAAAAAATGGGAATGAACTATTATATATACCACAACATAGATGAGTCTCAAAACAATAGAAAGAAACCAGATTCAAAAAGAAGGAAGGAAGGAAGGAAGAAAGAAAGAAAGGTAGAGAAAAAGGAAAGGAAGGAAGGAAGGAAGGAAGAAAGAAAGAAAGAAAGAAAGAAAGAAAGAAAGAAAGAAAGAAAGAAATGTGGGCCAAATAGCTCAGCAGATTAAAGCACGTGCAAGCAGGCGCAGGGGCCAGGGTTGCACTGAATTGGCAATTTAGCCTGGGCGTGGTGGCCCACACCTGTAATCCCAGCTCTTGGGAGGCTGTAAACAGGCAGATCACTATGAGTCAGATCACTAGTGAGACCCTGAACACCCTGTAGACCCCTCTCCCCCCAAAAAGTAAAGAAAGAAATGAAGAAAAAAGTAAGAAAATAATACAGATGGCTTTCTTCTAGAAAATGCAAACTACTCTAAAAACAGCAAACCAATGGTTGCCTGGAGGTGAGAAAGGTGGGAAGAAGGAGTTATAAAAGTGCAAGAGGAAGCCGGG
>PVJA010049907.1:0-13524 GCA_004027025.1 Myocastor coypus
TTGTTTTTTTTTTTTTTTTTTTCTTAAGTTAGAAAGACAAAATCTACCATTGCAAGGCATGAACCAGTACATACCTGTAATCCCAGCTACTTGGAAAGATTGAAGGAGGAAGATCACAAGTTTGAGGCTGGTTTAGTTAATTTAGCCAGACCCTATTTAAAAAAATAAATAAAGGTAAAGGAAAGGGCTAGGTGGCAGGATGGCTCAGTGGTCCAAAGCACCTACTTAGGAAAGCTTAGGCAGCTACAGGGACCATGGTCTGATCCCCGGCACCACATGCTTTGCCAGCCCTGCCCTCAGGGCAGGCTGAGCTGGCCATAAAAATAAATAAATAAACAAACAAAAGTTTTGAAACAAGAAAAAAAAATTTTTTTAATTAAATTAAAAATAAAAATATTTGACCTTGGGAGACACAAAAGATGAATATTTTGTTATACAGGTCTTGCATTAACTTGCTCTTGATCACCCAGCAGAAAAGCTTAATTACGAGACATGAAATGCAGAGCTAGATTGGTGTGATGAGCTATAGGAGGCTTGGCTCAATAGCCTCCAATGTTGCCCGTTTCACTGGTGGCCCACTGCAATTGTGGAACATTGGTGTGTGTATGCATCTGCTTCTTCTTAATTCAAAGAGAAGAATTTTTTTTCTTTCCTTACCAATATTAATTGGAAGGTGTGTCATGTCTACACCCTGTGCTCTGTGTAACTATTGTGAGGACAATATGCAGTGTGTCAACTGTTAAAAAAATTAATGCTTATTGCAAGTGTTAATGTTTAATTGTTTGATCAATCTTATATAACTATATCTATTAATCTAAACTGATCCAATGATGAAAATATGGAATATAAACATTGTTAAATTAAAAAAAATAAAAATAAAAATGAATTATTAAAAAATTTAAAAAAATTAAATTTAAAAATAAAATAAAAAAACTTAAATAAAAATTAAAAAATAAGAAAATTTTAAAAAATAAATAATTCTTTTAAAAAAGATTTATTTATTTATTTATTTATTTATTTGGTTTCAGAACTTTTGTTTGTTTATGTATTTATTTTTATGGCCAGCTCAGCCTGCCCTGAGGGCAGGGCTGGCAAAGCATGTGGTGCCAGGGATCAGACCATGGTCCCTGCAGCCGCCTAAGCTTTCTTAAGCAGGTGCTTTAGACCACTGAACCATCTTGTCGGGGCCCAATGCCAGTTCTTTAAACAAGCCAAGTAGAGACATCTCCTACTGAAAATGTAAAGCATTTGGGTTAGTGACTCATTTGGGATCTTTCAAGGTGATAGATACCTATTTAGAATATCAATCCCTAATGCCCATCTCTAGGGAAGTATGTAGCTATATTTGCTTTCTCTTTTATTTTGAGGTCTGGCCCATACAGGAGTGTTTGTCTCTTCCGCGTTGCAAAGGCACCTTGTCTTCCATCTTTTCTCCTTGAGGGCCTGCCCATGTCTGACTGCCTATAATATTTCTGTCTAATTCAGTGTCCTACAACAACAGCACTGGCCTAACAAAAAGCAAGGTCCTGAGGCTGATTCCCAGTATGAAAACATAATAAAAGAAGACATCAGGGGAGCAGAGGAAGAGCTCTGGAGGAAGGGACTAGGAACCAGATCTAGTCCCCAGGGTTGTACCTCACTCCCCCTTTCCTCCCTGTAGCCCACCTGAGGCAGCACATTCAGCTGAGTTAATGTGTTAACCCATGGATGAGGAAAGAGCCCTAACATTCAGTCACCTCTCCAAGAGTCTCTTAATGCAGTCCACCTGATAATCAGGATTAACTAGCACACACAAATAAGGCATATTCACGAAAGACATTTGTTAAGTATAAGGTTCAGCAACATTTTGTAAACTCATATTGTAAATAGAGGTCAGTGAGCTCAAACATCAATTGAAAATAATAAGCAACTGGCGCATCTTTTTCTGGGGAGAGGTTCTAGGATTAGCTTCTCTGCAGCAGTAACAGCTAAGTGATTAAGTATATTAATGTAGAGGCCAGATTGCCCAGGTCTCAGCCCCAAGTTTACCATGTGTTATCATGCTCTGAGGCAATTGTCTAACTTCTCTTGAAGGTTCAGAAACTTTGACTTGCTTACCAGTAAAACAAGAGTGAGAACAGCAATTAGATGTGGGTTAGGTTCTGCCATGGTAAGAATCTAAATAATCTAGATAATAATATATGATTACCATTTATTTCTTGGAGCCAATTAATATTTGTTAAATAAGGCATAACCCAAATAAGTCCATAGGATTTCAACAATTGGAAATCCTAGTAAACCAGTGAGTCATGGTGGCACACACCTGTAATCCCAGTGCTCAGGGAGGCTGAAGCAGGAGGGTTACCTCCAATTCCAGGCCAGCCTGAACTACATGGCAAGATCTCATTTCACCCCTCCACCACCCCTAGTGAACTGGGAACAGTTTCCATGACTTTGAATTATACCTCAAATACAACAGAAATTCTAAGTTTCAACTTGATTTTCTTTCTTTTTTTTTTTTTTTTTTTTTGTGGGAGCAGGGTTCAAACTCATGACCTTGCACTTGCCAGGCAGGCATTTGTGCCACAGAGCTATTTCCCCAACCCTCAACTTGATTTTCTTAATTGGATCTTATGTTCTAGACAGGGCCAGAAAGCAACACTGTCTAATTCACTTAATTCTTCTATGTTGAGGACTGTGCTGTGAAGTGATTAAATTGCTAACCACAGTGTTCTGCTTTTAATATCTACATTCAGGTGCTAGCATAATTAGCACCTGACTAAACCACAGACTCTTTTTGATAATTAAGAAGTGTGTTGGCACACACTTGTTATCCCAGGCAGGAGGACTGCAAGTTTGATTCTAGCCTGGGGCAATTTTGGGATGTACCAAGACTATATCAACTTCTTAAAAGAGGGGGTCAGGTTGAGAATGTAGTGTAGTACAAAAATCTCTTGGTTGGGGATAGCTGGGGTGGGGTGGTTTTGGAATCTGTAGAGCAAATGGCACAGACTGAGTCACCTGATATTCCAAGGTTTCAGGTATCCCAGAGAGAATGGTAATTTTCTTGATGTAGGAGGAAAGGTATAGGGAAGCCTCTTGTGGGTATTAGATTTAGATATAAAATAACTACAATTTCCTTTGTTGTTGTTTGTTTGTTTTTGTTTTGTGACAGTTTTCACTCTCACTATGGAGTCCAGGCTGGCCTTGAACTCTTCCTGCCTCAGCCTCCTGAGTGCTAGACTTACAGACATGCACCACCATGCCCAGCTCCTTCCACTTTTTGAGACTTCCATGTACCTAGAGTTAGAACCACAGCCCCAGTCTCAAAATTCAGCTCATTTACCATAATTTATGTGGACAATCATACTGATGCCAGGGGTGTGTCTAAATGTTGACATTTTGAGAGAATTTGAGGCAGAGAGGTAACAGGGCTTACCTTGGGACAAAGCCCCCAATCTTCTCCACAAAGTCAAAGGTCAGTCCAACAGACCCTAGGTGTACCAATACTCTGTTTCAGATCTGGCTCTCAGTTTGCATTCTCAAGACCCTGACTACTGACTAGTGGGACACAAAAGAATGACCTAATGATTTATCATACATGACCAAGTCCACAGTATAGTGTACAAAGCTGGCACTTTAATTTCCTATTAGTATAGCATCAGAGCTGGATATTTAAGTTCACACCAACCAGAACTTCTTTCTATGAAGATGAATCTACTGGGAAGGAAGCCTCTAATAATCAAGGGGTTGTATGGAGCCAAATTCTAAATTTTTTTAAAGTTTATTTTATTTTTTTATGTTATGGCCAGCTCAGCCTGCTCTGGGGGAAGGGGCTGGTGCAGCATGTAGTGCCGGGGATTGAACCTTGGTCCTTGTGGTTGTCTAAACTTGCTTAAGGAGATGCTTTAGACCACTGAGCCATCTCACCAGCCCTAAACTGGGTTTAGAGTGGATGAACTCAGGGAGGTTTTCAATCCTGTGAAATGTAAGCACTACTAGCTTTGCATCTCTTATTTACAGTAGTACATGGAGACTGCGAGGTTGTGTTCCTCAGGGCCCGCAAAAGGAATAGTGTAGGTCTGTCTTAGTTACTTTTCTCTTGTTGCTGAGGCAAACACCCTACACTCAAAATGAGGGAAGGAAAGGTTTATTTAGCTCACAGTTACTGGAGGTTTCAGTCAATATTCAGCTGGCTCCAAAGTAGACTGGCACATGGCAGAGGGCAACCTTCCTCGGTGGCCGGCAGAGAGCAAGAGCACTGGGGGAGCTAGAAGCTGCTTAAGCAGCTAACTTCTCTTCCTACCTTACATTGAAATGCAGATCAGGGGCGCGGCAGGATGGCTCAGTGGTCTAAAGCGCCTGCAGGCGGCTGCAGGGACCACGGTTCAATGCCCGGCATCCCATGCTGCTCCAGCCCTGCCCTTAGAGCAGGCTGAGCCGGCCATAACAATAAACAAACAAACAAAAGTTCTGAAACAAGAAAAAAGTGAATAAATAAATAAATAAATAAATGCAGATCAACTGCCCCAGGGGGAGAGGCAGCACCCATTTCCACAATAATCAATTACAAATTTCTGAAGCCATCCCGCCGCATGACTGCAAGAGGCTTTGGGGGGGACATCTACACACAAACCATAACGAGGTCTTCTGATCCCAATTCCCATTTTTTTACATTTTAAAGTGGTGGTACAGGACAGCGCAGTCTTGGCAACCTGCCTTGAATTTGAAGGGGTGAACTTGGAGGGACCCAAAACCTCACTTCCGCAACTAGGCTGAGAGGCTCCCCGTCTCCGTGGAGACTTGGTACTTAGGACTACGTTTCCCAGACATCCTCGCGGCTAAGCGGCCACTGATTGTTAATATTGCCAACCAGTACGACGGCGTGTAACTCCTACTAACCAATGACAGGTGAGGGGAGGCGGGCTCTTTTGCGAGAGAGCCTTACTATAGCTTGCAGTTCCTCCGAGAGCTGAGCCTAACTAGGCTAGGGGCGGCCCTGGCAGCGCACTTTGCATGTGCCCGTGGCCTCGAGGTTTGGTCCCAGGACACGCCCAGGACCTGCCGTGTGTCCCGGAAGGAGCATGTGCGGGACCGCTTCTGGCTGAGAGCCCGTCTGTCGTCCTATTGTGGAGGCCTCTCCACTGGCCGTCTCGCTCGCTGGCGTCACCCTTGGCCGTCACCTGTGGAGAGCGCGTCTGCCCCGCTGCTGTGCCTGGGCGGGAGGGAGAATTGGCGCCATGTCTCCTGCGCTGCACGACCTGTCGCAACCCGGTAAGGCTGCGACCCCGCCCGCGAAATTTGGTGCGTGTGTGTGCGTGCGCGCTTTCACCCACTGGACCTCACCGGCAGAGCCTGGGAGCTCCCCGTTTACCCGTCTTGGACTCCGCTTCTGCGCCGCAAACACGCGCTAGACCTCAGCGATTACGGTTTTGGGCTCGATAAGACATATTCCAACGGAGCCCTGCCGTAAGTTTTGCATGATGTAACGACCTTATTCAGTAAATATTTACTGAACGTCTATTGACAGCGCTCTTGGGCTGGGAGGCTATACCCAGAGGAAACGGGGATGGAACGGTTATTTTCTGCTTTTTACACTTGTGTAGACTCGGGCTAGTTTCTGTGTTAAAATAGATCAGTTGGCCCCATCTGCTGACTCAGCTGGTCTGGATGGGAAGACGTTGTCTCTTGCTGCTCAGGGATCAACAGTGAGATAAAAGCTGTTGAGACTAGAAGAGTGTGTCAGTTCAGCTTTCTCAAGAGCTCTGGGTGTCACAATTGGTGGGCAAATTAGGATATGTGAGGTGTGTGCTGGGAGATGTGGAAGAAAGAGCCTAACGTCGTAGGAAATTTACCTGGTGACCCTATTTACCCAAGTTTACCAGGTAGACTTACTTACTCTTGAAAGCTGCGGGACTGTAGCTAAGAAACACTGGCCGTCTCGCTTGCTTTAATGTGAGACCTGCATCTCTCATCCGAAATGCTTGAATACTTTTACTTGTGGCTTCAGGCTTTCACCTTCCTAGTTACTTTTATTTTATTTTATTTTATTTATTTATTTATTTATTTATTTTTTGTGGGACCAGGGTTCGAACTCACGACCTTGCACTTGCTCAGCAGGCACTTGTGCCTCGGAGCTATCTCCCCAGCCCCTCCTAGTTACTTTTATTTATTTATTTATTTATTTATTTATTTTTGTCTTTTTTGAGACAGGGTCTCGCTATGCAGTTGAGGCTGGTCCTGCGCCCACTTTTGTAGCCCAGGCTGGTCTCGAACTCGCACCAATCCTCCTGCCTCAGCCTCCCAAGTGCTGGGATTACAGGCGTGAGCCACCACGCCCGGCTCCTCCTAGTTACTTTTAAAAAGGAAAATTTGGGCTGGGGAGATAGTTCAGTAGAATAAATGCTTGCCTGGCAAGCACAAGGGCCTGGGTTCAATACCTGGTTCCGAAAAAAAAAAAAAAAAAAGTTAAAAAGGAAAATTTTCCCTTTTATCTGAAGGTAGGCACAGTATTCGATTTAGAATGTCGAATAATTTTACAGAAGATGAAAGGAAAATTGTTGAGTGTTTGGATTGAGCCTATTTCCTTCAACTCGGTGGCTTTTACCCTCAAGCACCAAGAGAAGGATAACCAGGAGCTCAGCATAAGGCCTGTGGGTCTAGAAACGACCTTTGATACGTTTTTGCCACTTAAAGTTTTTAACTTGCTAAAAACCATTAGTCAGTTATTGGTGTCTAGTTGTGTGTATGAGCACGTGTCCAACCGCCTTCATAATGCTGTCTTTCTTTTGATTTTATTTTGTGGCACTAGGGCCATGCTCTATGGCTGAGCTGTATCCCAACCCATTAGGCTCAGTCTTTGGCAATATAGAGGTGGGGGTGTTAGGGCATGGCAAACTCCCTGGTAAAGTGGGTGTGACCTGTTACTTGCAAAGCTTTGAGACACCTGCAGAATAATTCTAAAGCCCTGCAGGTGGAACCACTCAGGGAGTGTTGTCTTCAGTTCTTCCTGCTAGAACTCCACCTTGGTTCTAGCAGGAAGGAAGGGACCTGTCCTCCTTGAGCTATGGCTGTTGTGCTCTTTCACAGTAGAATATTCTCTTTTTTTTTTGGTTTCAGTTAGCCTGAAGTTTCTCTGCAAAGCATGTTTCTTTTCTTTCTATAGCCCCCCCTTTTAATAAATATAAAACTTCACTACTTTTTACGCATGTCTTGACCAATTCTGTGTTTAGGATAAACTATCTGAAAACCACCTATAGGATGCTTCAGAACCCCAAAATTGAACCCAGGGATTTCTTAACAAGCTACATTCCCAGCCTTTTTTTTTTGTCTTTTTGAGACAGGGTCTCGCTGTGCAGTTCAGGCTGGCCTTGAGCTCACTTTAGTAGCCCAGGCTGGTCTCGAACTCTCACCACTTCTCCTGCCTCAGCCTCCTGAGTGCTGGGATTACAGGCATGCGCCACCATGCCCGGCTTCCCAGCCTATTTTTAAAAATTTTTTAAAACAAGTTATCATAATTTGCTAAGTTGATCATGTTGGGCTCAAACTTGGTATTCTCCTGCCTCACCCTTCCAGAATGCTGGGATTGATTGTAGGGATGCCTTTCCTGGCCTACCTGTAGAATTTTTTTTTTTTTTTTTCCTACCTGTAGAATTTTTTTTTTTCCTTGTCTTTTTGAGACAGGGTCTTGCTATGCAGTTGAGGCTGGCCTTAAGCTCACTTTTGTATCCCAGGCTGGTCTCGAACTCGCATCGATCCTCCTGCCTCAGCCTCCCGAGTGCTGGGATTACAGGCGTGCGCCATCATGCCCGGCTCCTACCTGTAGAATCTTAATGGAACAGTTTAATGAAGAACTTGGTATTTCTGAATCTCAAGGTTGAGTTAAATGTATGTGACCTCAGACTTGGTTATACACCCAAAGGTGACTGGTAGGCTAGGAAATACTTTGAGAAAATTTCAACTACAGCTTCTATTTTTTTTTAAATTTTATCCTTGCTTAGTACATTTATGTTATATGGAACTTAGTTGATGAATAATTGTTGAAAGAATGAAGACATGATCAAGTAAATTAATATTACCTTAATACTAGAGCTTATTAAAATCACAGGTGAAAACAATTTTCTTTAAACATGGAAAAATGCACAAGCAAAGAGATGGCTACAGAGTGTAGCAAGTAAGTGCAAACTAAAAAAAGGAATCCAAAAATAGAAAGTACTTTACAAGGGACATGGAGAGTAGAAGTAAGATACTGTAAACGTTAATATAGTGAAGGCAGGAAACTGCTGAAAATACATTGAGATCATATGCTTATGTTGCAGAAAAAATGACTTTTTTCCTTGTTTCATTTGGCACAGGGGAAGGGAAATCCTACATAGATAGGGTTGAGGAAATAGTTCCCAACACTGTAATTTACTACTTCACATATTGAGGATTTATTGGGTTAGGTGTTCACATTGTCATTCTGTTATAGACAACTGAGTTAGATAAAATATAAGGGCTGGCCAGATAGCTCAGCAGACTAAAGCACCTGCTTATGCATGTGTACTGAGCAGTTTTGATCCCCTGCTTGCCATGCTGGCCCTGTCCCTGGGGTACGCTCAGATGTCGATGGTGACATACCTCTGTAGTCCCAGCACTTGGGAAGCTGAAAAGAGAAGGATTACTATGAGTCACATCTGTGTACTTAGACCCTGTGCTAAATACATTTAAAAAAAAAAATTATAGCTGGTGCAGAAGACCTTGCAGCTGTGGGAGGGACAGATACTCTCACTGTATAAAAGATGAAACAAATGCATTTTCATACTTCCCTATGGATCAACATTAGGGATTGATACTCTAAATAGGTATTTATCACCTTACTAGGTTTGCTTCTTTGCATCCCTCTCTATTCAACTACTCTGTTATTTCTCTATCCATTCTCCATTCACGCAACTATCTCTTTGTCTTAGACATCTATTTTATTTAATTCATTACCTATAAAATGAGAGCAGAATTTGATGATCTTTTACAGTTTTAATAGCTAGATAATTGTGGACTATAACTAATCTAATCTTTGATTATCAAAGTTTAACTAGTCTGAAAGCTATATAATCTTATTTACTGCTTCTACCATGAAAACAATAGAGACTACCTTTTTAAATAAAACGTATGTACATTTGATTCCAATGGAAGGATATATTCCTGAAATTTTGTGTATTTTATGTAATAGTATGCCTAAAATAACATTTATTGAGCATGTGCTATATGCCAGAAACTGCATTTACACATGTTAACATAACATTAATTCCATTTGATACTAGTATTATTTGCTGTGTCTGTGGTGAATTACATAACTCTCCATTTCATCCACAGTGTCTCACTAGAAAGTGTACACCTTTCCGTGCTTAGCTTAGCTTTGCCATTTGACTTCCTTTGGCCAGTAGAATAATGGGGTGGGGGGAGCCCCTGAGATACGCTTGTGTAGTTGAGCTTGTTTCCCAGAAAATTGAGGGGAAAAAAGTCTCAGGTATCTGTTGGTCAAAGGAAGATGACAGCATTAGTATATCCCTAGACGTATCCTCTTCTTGAAGCCAAATTTAGTGGAACTCACCCTGAAGGAGATGTACTCCAGTTGTTAGGCAAATGCCTACCTAAGAATAAAGATCCCAGCACTTGGGAGGCTGAGGCAGGAGGATTGGTGAGTGTTCAAGACCAGCCTGGGCTACAAAACTGAGCTCAAGGCCAGCCTGAACTGTACAGCGAGACCTTGTCTCAAAAAGAATAAATAAATAAATAAATAAATAAATAAATAAATAAATAAGAAATAAAGATCCACTGTATGTCAACAAGATTGTTGTTTATTTTGTAGAAATTCCCTCAACTTCTATAGACAATACAAATAAGGCAGAGACTGAGTAGCTAACACAGAACTGCAAACAAAGCCCATGCAAAGGTGGTGCAAAAGCCCACACATCCAACTCCTCTCTTAATACTACACTACCCTGTAATTGGTATGGTAAATGATATTATAGTTTACTAGTATAGCAGTGGTTGATCAGTAGTTTTTAATGGATAAAGTTGCCTTGTAGTATGGAATGAAGTTCTTATCTTGAGAATTAAAGAGAATTAAAAAAAAAAGCACACTGTTTTCTAGAATCAGTTTTATAGGTGTGCATAATAGGATCTATCATGAGGATGCCTCCTGGCTCAACTGGCTGCTAAGTAGTGGCCCTCCATGCTGACTGTTCTTATTATAGTTCCAATACTCGTCTCACTTCACCAATTCAGATATGAATGTATAATCCAAGATGTTACCTTTCTCTAATAGCATTTTCATATTTAGACCCAGTATTTGGGAGCTTCCACAAGTGGCTTCACTCTGGAGAAAGTTGATGCCCCCAGGTCTAGTCTACCAATGTTCCTTTCCCTCTCACCCATCAGTTCCATAAGAACTCAAGTTTCCCAGGATTCCCTTTCTGTATAATTTGATTCAAATCTATTCTTGTTGTAACCAAAAGAAATTTACTAAAAACAGGCTTAAATATCCAAGGTTTCTATATATTTTTAAACTATAGAGAAATGATATCGTAAAAATAAGAAAAGGATTGCATTTATTTCACATGTTAAAAAACTAATTTTTGCACTTTAAAGATATTTATGGTATATCTCTTGATAGTAATAATTTTTTGTATTTATTTATTTGTTTGTTTGTTTGTTTGTTTGTCTTTTTGAGGCAGGGTCTCGCTATGCAGCTCAGGTTGGCCTTGAGCTCATTTTTGTAGCCCAGGCTGGTCTTCAACTCGCACTGATCCTCCTGCCTCAGCCTCCCAAGTGCTGGAATTATAGGCGTGCGCCACCACACCTGGCTTTTGTTTGTTTTTTAAAACAAGGTTCAGGGGCCAGCAAGATAGGTCAGCGGTCTAAAGTGCTGCTTAGGCAAGCTTAGGCAACTTCAGGGGCCATGGTTTGATCCTGGTACCACATGCTGTGCCAGCCCCACCATCAGGGTGGGTTGAGCAGGCCATAATATAAAGAAAGAATGAGAAAGAAAGAAGGAAAGAAAGTTAAAAAAATTAATAAAAACAAGGTTCATAGACTTTCAAGGTTCTCTGTAAAGTTAAAAGTTCATTTTCTTTGTAATGCTATGTGTTTAATTTATGTATTTAAAAATAGTTTATTTATAATGGCCTTTTCATATTACCTTTAATATGCAATTCAAGTGACTACCTAGAATTATTTATTTCATTGATTTGCTCAGAAACTATGAGAATTAAATTCCAACTGTTTTGGAATCTGGGGTATAGCAGTGACAATAGAAAGTGTGTGATATGGCAGTGATAAGAATATATATATATATATGATGAGAATTTCCACAGTATTACTCGTAATAATCCAGATACATCTATTACAGTTAAATAGTTGCAAAATATGAGAATAACAAAGGCAAAATGCCTAACGACACTTTATCTGCAATTCTTAACCTAAACATAGACTTCTTTTTTTTTTTTTTTCCTAAACATAGACTTCTTTCAGCCAGCAGAATAATTTGGGGGTGTGGGTGAACTCCTGAGATATGCTGTTGTAATTGAGTTTGTTTCCAGAACACTGAGGGAAAAATAAGTCTCAGGTATCTATTGGTCACAAGACGACAGCATTAGTATATACCTAGACTTATCCTTGTCTTGAAGCCAAATTTAGTGGAACTCACCCTGTAGATACATCAACATTATGCATGGCATTAACCTGTATGTGGAATTAAAAAACAATATAGTAATGAATATATGTGTGTATATATAGAGAGAGAGAGAAAGAGAGAGAAATAAATCTAGCCAAAGAAGTAAAAACCTCTATAATGAACACTATAGTATTGTGAAAACAAGAAATTGATGAGTATATCAGAAAATGGACAGTCATCTCCTATTGCTAGATTGCCAAAACCAATATCGTCAAAATGGCCTTACTTTCAAGCTGATATATAAGCTTAACGCAATTCCAATGAAAGTATCAACACCATTCTTCACAGAGCCAGAGGAAACAATCCTAAAATTCATATAGAGCCAGGGAAATCCACAATAGCAAAACTAATCCTGGGCAACAAGAGCAAAGCAGCAAGCATTACAGTCCTAGCTAACATCTTACAGTATGAGCTACATTAATAAAAATAGCCTAGTGCTGCCACAAAAATAGACATACAGATAAATGGGACAGAGAGAAGAGGATACAGAAACAAGGAAGCCTGGGTACACTCAGCCATCTGATCTCTGACAAAGGAGCCAAAATCATAGAGCAAAGACAGTATCTTTTTTATTTTTTATTTTTATTTTTTTTATTCTTGTTTCAGAACCTTTGTTTATTCACTCATTTTTTTTTTTTTTATGGCCGGCTCAGCCCGCCCCAAGGGCAGGGCTGGCGCAGCATGTGGTGCCAGGGATCAAGAGAAAGAGAGAGAGAGAGGGAGAGAGAGAGAGAGAGCGAGCAGGAATGCTCTATCACATGGTTTTTCTTATGTAAGAAACTTAAAGTTAGGTGGCAGCCTTTAACTTTCCCTCGGCCACTTCCTTCTTCAGCCTCTGCCTCCCCTGTGCGCAGCTGACGCCCAGGGCTGAACCGACCTGACACCAGTTCTCCACTGTACTGGAAAAAGAGGCCAAGAGATGATAATGAGATGAATGTGGATCATGAAGTTAACCTCCTAGTCAAGGAAATTCTTCACTTGGGTTCAAAAAGCGCTGATGGAAAGTTAAGCGTGAAGCTTGGGGTCCTCTTTCGAGGTGACAAATATGCCAACCTCTTTGAAGCATTGGTAGGAACTCTGAAAGCTGCTAAACCAAGGAAGATTGTCACATAACCAGGAGAGCTGCTTTTACAAGGTGTTCATGATGCTGTTGATATTATATTGCTGCAAGATTAATGGGGTTTGCATGTCTTTGCATATTGCTGTTTTGGTTTTCTGATAGACTGGAATGTTAGGTCAAAGAACAAACGTGATTTAATGTATTTTTATAAAACTTTATAAACTGAAGGGGACTCATTTTAGAAGTCTTCCCTTTTTTATATCTCAAATGAACTGTATTGTACTGTGAAATAAACAAAACCTATTGCTTTTCTCAGGAATCTGGTTGGGAAATGTAGGCAATGAAGCCTTTTTTGGAGAGGTGAGGGGAATATTTGTTTATAAATAATTCTTAACAATTTCTACAGATATTTGATGGTTTGTCAAAAGGAAAAGCAAATGATGACCAAGTTCAATAAGAAATGTTCAAATTTTATGTAATAAAAATGTAAGTCTTCTTTCGGCCGGAACCGCCATCTTCCAGTAATTTGTCAAAATGACTAACACAAAGGGCAAGAGGAGGGGAACCCGTTAGATGTTCTCCAGGCCCTTTAGAAAACATGGGGTGGTTCCTTTGGCCACATACATGCGAATCTACAAAAAGGGTGACATTGTAGACATCAAGGGAATGGGTACTGTGCAAAAAGGAATGCCTCACAAATGTTACCATGGCAAAACAGGAAGAGTCTACAACGTTACCCAGCACGCTGTTGGCATTGTTGTAAACAAGCAAG
>PVJA010049908.1:0-13565 GCA_004027025.1 Myocastor coypus
AAAAAAAAAAAAAAAAACCTCACCTTTTCATCATGGTGGGATAACTAAAATTTCATTGTTTTCCTGTTGTCATTCCAAATGCTAAATCCCACTGCTTAAGCACATTACTAAAGGTCCATAGCTTTCTCCCAGAGAAAAGTTATGGCTCCAGCTTGAAAACAAAGCACAAATGTTCACATTCTGGGCCGGTAGAACAGGTGCAGTGGAGGTATTCTGAGGGGTGCCTGGTTGGAATGCACAGCACTGCTGGGGTATCTGGCCTGTAACAGCACCCAGTGTGCTCAGTTGTAATTTTTGTTTTGGTTTTTTGGTTAGTTTTTTGAGACAGGGCTTACCATGTAGTTCAGGTTAGCTTTGAATCAGTGAATAGCTTAGGCTCTCTTCCTGCCTTAGCCTCCAGAGCGCTATGATTACAGGCATGCACCACTATGCCCGCTCCACTATCCTTGACAATAGCCATGTTCCAAGGCTTCTTCTAGTAAGTCATGCTGTGAAATATTTGGTAAGCTACTGACAGAATGTTCAAGAAGTATAGTTCTAGAGCGACTGGGTATTTATAATCCTTTGGGGTTCTTTTAGTGGTATTGACTTTTTTTTTTTTTTGTAGGATTCGTGCAAGTGGATGATGGCAGAAAGATTGTGTTTGTCCCGGGTTGTTCCATACCACTGACCATAGTGAAATCAGATGGTGGTTACACCTATGATACATCTGACATGGCTGCTATTAAACAAAGAATATTCGAGGAAAAAGCGGATATGATTATCTATGTTGTAGATAGTGGACAAGTAAGTATGAAGATTGTCTCTGTTCATATATTGGCTGGTTGGGAGTAGGTGGCACTTGATTCTGGGACACTAAATTTCCCCTGATACTAGGATTCAGAGCATGAGTTTATCATGGGAGAGAGAACACAGAGGGGGCCCAGGTTTCCAGGTTTTGCACATACTGGAAAAGATTATTTCTCTGGCTCTTAGCAATTGTTCTTTTTCAAAAGGATAGTTGTAATACTTAAGATTTGATTATGTTTTTTGTACCTAAACCTCTTATCCAGTTGCCTTTAAAGTATTTGAGGGCTGGGGAGATAGCTCAGTAGAATAAGCACTTGCCTGGCAAACACAAGGAACCTGAGTTCAATCCCAGTATTTGAAAATTGTGTGATATCAGTCCTACTCTCACTATTTCTTATATATTGGTAATAAAAGAAGAGCCTCTATAACATTCGACTCACAAGATATGTAATTATGACTTTATAAAATGCTTATCCTAAATGTCATTTTAAAAATTAGCAAATTAACTTTCTATCTTTTTTTATAGGCTGTGCACTTCCAGACAGTGTTTGCTGCTGCACAAATGATGGGTTGGTATGATCCAAAAGTCACTCGAGTGGCTCATGCTGGATTTGGTGTGGTGCTAGGGGAAGACAAGTGAGTAGAAAATCTAAAACTGGTAGCAACTGATCCTCACATTCTTTGGGAGAAGCTGTTTCACTTGATTCTATATTAGAGATGAGAAAATTCAACGTGTTTTTTAATCTTTCTGCTATAATGGTAAAACTAGCTGAACCTTTTATACGGTAGAGGATGTAGCCACAAATGACATCGGGAATTAGTTAAGCGAAAAGTAGATCGTTGACTTAATACATTATGAAAGGAGATTTCTACTGCCACAGATCTAAGTTAGACAAAATATTACTATAGTCCAAGCTATTTGGCATTTTGTAAATGTCTTTTTCCTTTTTTATTTGGTCAAAAGGCATGTTTATTGAGATTCCAACTGAGGTTGTTTTCGTTTTTTTCTCTTTGAGACAGGGTCTCACTATGCAGTTTAGGCTGGCCTTTAGCTCACTTTGAGCCCAGGCTGGTCTCAAACTTTCCTGCCTCAGCCTCCAGAGTGCTGGAATTAAAGGTCTGCACTGGTTGGCTCCAATCGACTTTTAAGATTGTACTTTTTAATGTTCATCAAAAAATATTTGCAACAGGGGCCAGGGAGGTCACTCTGTGGCACAAGTGCCTGCCCAGCCCATCTTGTGGTGATGAACAAGTGGGTGCTCTGTAAGGCGAGCTCTAGAAATGAAGCTTTAAAAGAATCACAATTTGGTGGGGGTTATGTTGGAGAGAAAAACATATTTCTTCTCTAGCGCTTTTAACATTTGAAGGATCTTTAACCTACCCCCCAAAGGAAACAGTATACTTGATGTACAGCCTTATGCTATACATAATAAATTTAAAAATCCTATATTCTCTGCTGTCCAAATCTGTGCCTTGTGGTAGTTTTGCCCCATCTGTGGAGATTCTGATTTTAGTAGATCTGAATGGGACTTTTGTAGCCTTGTGTTACAGACCTTTCCAGCTATTTCAAATGTACATTAAGGGTTGATTACCCCTAAATTGTGCCTATGAGAAATGCAAATAGTGCAGTGAAGAATTTGCTAACTTTCCAAACAACCACAGAAGTAAGCATGTATTGTTAATTTCTCTGAACTTATAAAATTATTAACTTGGATGTTGTATTCCAGAAGAGTGAGATATATATATATTTTAACTTCTCTGTTGGAGAATGTATTCAGTTGAAAAGTCTGTTCCTAGGGCCAGTGAGGTAGCTCAGCAGATTAAGTGCCTGCTTAGGCAAGTACAGTGACCAGGGTTCAGTGTCTAGTACCATGTGCAGCACTGGCCCATCACAGGGCATGCTGAGCTGGCCACCCAGGTGTGGTGGCACACACCTGTAATCCCAATGCTGGAGAAGACCAAAACAAGAGGATCACTACAAGTCTGAGCTGTGTAGTAAGACCCTGTACCAAACACATAAATTAAAAGTATCTGTGAATTTCTTTGACTGGAACTTTTTAAATACTTTTAGGAAGAAGTTTAAAACACGATCAGGTGAAACAGTGCGCCTCATAGACCTTCTGGAAGAAGGACTAAAACGATCTATGGATAAACTGAAGGAGAAGGAGAGAGACAAGGTAATCCTAGCCCTCCTTGGTATAGTGTACCATGCATCATATTGACTGATACTTAGTTTTCTTGAGAAAATAGAAAATTATGAGGAACCAGTCCACCTATGACTAGCTTAAGTTTCTTTTGTTTATTGCTCAGTAAGATTTGTGGGTTTGTGTGCCATCTGCTCTGTTATATTGGTCCCTTTATATGGGAGTACCTATGCAATACTGGGCACTATATCTTACAGTATGCTGGGAGGTCATACAGTGTCTTACCTCTTGCTTTGATATTTCAGGCTTTTTGCTCAGAGTGCTTTTTTGTGCTTGCTTTGGTTTTTTTTCCTTGTTTCAGAACATTTTTTTGTTTGTTTTTATGACTGGCTCAGCCTGCCTGCCAGCCCTGAGGGCAGGGCTGGCGCAGCATGTGGTGCTGGGGATCAAACCGTGGTCCCTGCAGCCGCCTGAGCTTTCCTAAGCAGGTGCTTGAGACCACGGAGCCATCCTGCCGGGCCCCCCTACTAACACACTTTATCTGTACATTTAGCTGTTGTGAATTGTGTTTCTATGAACATGAGTGTACATGTTTCACTGTAATGTGATGCCATTAACCTTCAGGAAGAGATTGAGAAAGGGAATAACTCGATTAAATGAAATGCCTGGGCTTGGGGGGTGTTTTTAAGATATTTGATTAATTCTTGGTAAAAGTATATGTGTCCAAGAATTTGTCCTCTTATTCCAGGTTATCAAATTTGTTGGCATATAGTTGTTCATAATAAGCCTTAATGAAATTCTGTATTTCTATGGTATTAAGTTACAGTATTTCACTTTTGTCTTTGATTTCTTTTTTTTTTTTTCTTTTTTTTTTTTTTTTTTTTTTTTTTTTTTTTTTTTTTTTTTTTTTTTTTTTTTTTTTTTTTTTTTTTTTTTTTGAGACAGGGTCTCACTATGCAGCTCAGGCTAGCCCTGAGCTCACTTTTGTAGCCCAGGCTAGTCTCAAACTCGCACCGATCCTCCTGGCTCAGCCTCCCGAGTGCTGAGATTAAAGGCGTGCGCCACCACGCCTGGCTTGTCTTTGATTTTAAATCTTCTCTTTTCTCAGTTGTCTCTGTTACTTTTCTCTCCTTGCTGGAACAAAATATCTGACACCCAAAATTAGGAAAGGAAAGGTTTATTTTAGCCCACAGTTTGTGGAAGTTTCAATCCATTATAAGCTGGCTTCAAGGCGAGGTGGCCCATGGTAGAAGGCAGCAGTTCATGGCAGCAGAAAGGGAGGAGCAGCAGCAGAGAGCAAGCCCCTTTCCCTACCTCATGTTGCATGCAAGCAATCCAGGGTGGGTGTAGCACTCACACCTATAATCCCAGCAGTGCACCATGAGTTACTCTAAAAGTCTACCCCATGATTACGTCAGGCTCTGGGGGGACATCTTGACTCAAACCGTAACATTAGTCAAGAGTCACTTTTATTTTTTTAGAGAAACCACCACTTCATATCATTGATTTGGTGTATTTTGTATGGTTTCCATAGTTTTCATTACTATCTTTGTCCAGCCTCAGAATCACTGCCTTGACCTCCTGAATGCTAAGATAGTAGAGGTGCCATGACAGAGGTGCTAGAAATTAAGCCCAGGAGGCCACACATGCTAAGCAAGCACTCTGCCACCAAGCAAATCCCCAGCAGCCTCACCATTTTGCTTAATTTTGTTTTGAAATAGGGTCTTGCTATGCTGCCTGCGCTACCCTGCCTTCACACTTCCACTCCCCTGCCTCAACTCCAGTAGGCATGCACCACCAGGCCCAGCTACATTTTGGATCTCTCAGTTAACTTTTGTCACTCTAAGCCAGTGTTAGCTAAGCCAATGTAAATTTTCTTTTTTTTTTTAATATTGTATAATATTTTATTTTACGTATTGGATAGTGTGTCACTACAAAGCTCAGACTTGTAATTATCCTCTTATCTCAGCCTTCTCAGCAGTGAGGAGGCCTGTACCACCACGCTCAGTTTTGATGCCAGCGTGGTGTGTCTCAGAGTTGCAGGGCCAGCCAGGCATGTGGCACCAGGGATCAAACTTGGGTTCTTGCGCTTGCCAGGCAGGTGCTTAAACCACTGAGCTATCGCTGAAGCCTGCAAATGTAAATTTTCATTTCTGAAAGGGATGTCTTTTAGGTATCAAGGTATCCACGGAGCGGCTATAAATTACAAAGCCGATGTTTGAAAGTTTTCTTTCCTTAACTAAAGAAAACTTTCTAACAAAATAAAAAGGTTGAAATAAACTTTTTGTTTTGCTTTTTCAGCTTGTCTTTAAGCAAAAATGTAACAGGCTCAAAATGGAGGAAAATAAAGAGAGTGCACTAAAGAACCTGCTTAGGCAGAGCACAGTGGCCAGAGTTTGATGTTCTGTGTGCCATGCTGGCCCCACCCCCTGGGTGCACTGAGAGGATGATTGAGACTGGGCATGGTGGCACGCACCTGTAATCCTAGCACTTGGGAGGCTGAAAACAGGAGGATTACTATCAGTCTGATCTACGTTGTGAGACCCTTTAGACCCTGACTTAATTACAAAAATAATAGTCTACTTTTTTTATTTTGCTGAACTGGGGATTGAACTCAGGCCCTTGCTGGGAAAGTGCTTATTCTACTGAGCTATCTCCCCCAACCCCTAATCCACCTTTTGAATTGGACTGTAATCAGCTGGGATACAGAGGGATGCATTTGTGTATTTTAGAATGTAAACACCTCATTATTTTACTCTCTAGAGCAAAAAGTAATAATTATAAAACTACTTTAAAATCCTGTGAACCTTGAAGGGAATGTTAAGATTTGGGACAAGGTGTCCTGCTTTGCTAGGTATAGCCAGCCAAGGAGTCTCGTTTTCACATGGTGGGCTGCCAGGTTCCTGGGCTTCCAAGCTGCAGAGAAATTACCTGTGCTTAGCTGGCTCACTGCGGCTCACTGCTGGTGACCTTGCCTCTCCCTGACTGTATCCTCAGAGATGCTGTTCTGTCATGGGTGGATTGTGGTGACTGCCAGTGGCTTTTAATTGGCTGTCCCACACTCATTCATTTAAACTGTTTATATTGGCTCTCTGAACCTTGTCAAGAAATTAGGGAGTAAAAGAGCCAAATCATGTACAGATGGGCACAACCGAAATTAAGATGTTTGCAAAAACTAAATGCGGGTATAAACAGAATGAATGTACAAATAAGCACATAGAACTAAAGGGCGGTCACTAGAAGAGAGAGCAAAAGTCCTTGCAGAGACAAGTTCTTAGCAATTTGGCTTCTTAGCAGGACAGTGTCCTTGCACTTCAAAGGAGGGAAGATGCACAGAAAAAGCTCCCACCCATCCCTGAGGTTGGACCCAGGCTTCCTGCACTGGGCTACACCCACAACACTACTACTCAGAATGCAGGGTTTCCATAAATCCTCAGTTGCCAGCCTGGGCCCAAATTTGCAATCCTGCCTCAGCTTCCTTAAGTGCTGGGAAGGTGAAAGTATGTGCCACCACACCCATCTAGCAAAAAAAAAAAAAAAAAAAAAGCAAGTTTAAGGACAACCAGAGCCTACTCATTTTAGTCAGCAGGGATTGTTTCCCAATTTGAAATAATCCTTGGCCCTAGCAGGATTCACGCCAGCAGTGCTTTGGGCCAGATATCTTTGAGGTATTTTTTGTATGAGGTTGTAATGCCTTTGTACAATTGCAAATTACACAAATTCTGACAGGCTCTTGTGAAGGTTGCAGTCAGGCTCCCTAGTAGGAGCCACTCCTTCCTTTCTGGCTCTATTAATTTTTGGTAGGATTGACACAGTAGCTCCCATTATCCCACATTTGAACAGCTGCTTTTAGTGGACAAATAGGTTCATCTGCTCAGCAACGATAGTAAAATTATGGCACGTGTGCTGCTCCCTGGCAGTGTGCAAGCCACATGTGTGACCGAATTGTTGGTGAGACAGATTTTTGCTTTGGAGCCAGGCTGACCTTGAACTCTTGGTGATCCTCCTGGTTACTGAGATTACAGGTGTGCACCACCATGTGTGGTTATTTTTTTCTGAACTGAAACCTCAGTATTCACTATAAGTATAGTGTTGGCACTTTACAGTAAGTGAGTTTTGGGTTGCAGTTTGGGTACTCTGTCATGGTCAGAACAAAAATATTTAATATATGGTCAAACAGCAAAAGAACATGAGTTCTGTTTTCTACTTGTGAAATGTTGTTGATCTTCATTACTTGATATTAAATTTTGCTGGTTTGTTCTGTGAGTTAGAGACTTAACTATATAATCCAGGCTGGCTTTTAGCTTGTGATCCTTTTGCCTCTGCTTCCTGAGTAGTGAACTGCAGGTTTGTACCACCATGTCCAGTTTTATATTTTTTTATTTTACTATACCTTTATCCCCATAATCTCAGTGTTCTATGTTATAAAATAGACAAATTAGTTTGTGCTTTGGGTTTATATCTGCTAAATACTTTGGAAACTAGGCTTACACTTTATAAATCAGGTTTCTCAGAGAAATTTCTCATCGTCACAGCTGATTAGTTAGGTTTTTGTTCCTGTTTGTACACTAGTCCATGGTGTTTTCCTCAGTAAAGGAGCACTGCATGCTGCCTACCCCAGTCCACTGCCTGTGAGTAGCAGGTCGAAGCAGTGGTCCCGAACCTGAGTACTATTTTCTTTTTCCCAAAGGTCTTAACTCCAGAGGAGTTGAAAGCTGCTCAGACATCTGTGGCGTACGGCTGTATCAAGTATGCTGACCTTTCCCATAACCGGATGAATGACTACATCTTCTCTTTCGACAAAATGCTGGACGACAGAGGGAACACAGCTGCTTATCTGCTGTATGCATTCACCAGAATCAGGTAATCAAGTGCAGGCTTAGCTGCTGAAACAATTCTTATCTGTGCTGTGTAAACCCCTTCAGAAATAAGTTGTCTTAGACTTGCAGGTGATAGTGGAGTGCCTGGGCCTGACTATTTACTCTGCCAGATGGTTTCCTGAACATTCTCTGTTTAAACTCCAGAGGCTATCTGCTGGTCCTTTGTACCCTATTCTTTTTTTTTTTTTTTTTTTGGCTGGCTCTGGCTGGCTCTGGCTGCCTTTAGCATGGGTGAGGGGATCGAACCACTGTTCCCTGTGCCTGACTGGGATTGCCAGCACAGGTGCTTAAACCATTGAACTAACCCAAAAGCCCCCAGCATTCCCATTCTTAATGCTATAAAACACTGTAGACCAGGTTATTACTTTGCTAATAATCTGCAGTATAGTAAATTACCTTACCTACTTTATGAGAATCTTGTTTTTCTTGCTGGTAATATCTGGTTTACATCAGCCACATGTGTTTTCACATAGAGAATGAGGACCTAACAGAAGGGAACAGTAAGGAGCACTTGTCTGATGTTTCAGGTCCATTGCCCGTCTGGCCAGCATTGACGAGGAGATGCTCCGGAGTGCTGCTCGGGAGACCAAGATCATTTTAGACCATGAAAAGGAGTGGAAGCTAGGCCGGTGCATTTTGCGTTTCCCTGAGATTTTGCAGAAGATTTTAGATGATTTATTCCTCCATACACTCTGTGATTACATTTATGAGCTGGCAACTACTTTTACAGAGTTCTATGATAACTGCTACTGTGTGGAGAAAGACCGGCAGACTGGTGAGTCCCATCAACTCAATTGTCTTTGTTAGGGATGGGCTAGAAATGCCTTTCAATAGAAATGCCTTTCAAATTTCTTTTACTTATAGAAACCCTCTGTGTTTGTTGCAAAGCATGCAGTGATCCATAGCAAACATAACAGAATTTCTTTTACTTATAGAAACCCTCTGTGTTTGTTGCAAAGCATGCAGTGATCCATAGCAAACATAACAGTGAGGGAAGCAGCCTTAGGATCTGAAGATGGAAGTCACCTGACACAGGACACTGTTAACAAAAGGAGAACTTTGTTTGGATGAGGCTAGAGGATTGGAAGGTCAAGTACAGCCTGGCCAACTTAGACCTCAACTTAGTGAGACCCTGTCTAAAAATAAAAAGGGCTCAGCTATAGCTTAGTGCAGAGGCCCTGGATTCACTCCTCAACTAGTACTATCAAAAGAAAAATGATGTTGATCAGGGCCCAAACTGCCTTGGGAAAACAACATCTTTTAACATCTTTTAACATTTTTGACATCTTTTAACAGGAGTCTGTTTGTAAGACTCATGACTAAGAACTGGATTTTTTTAATCTCAGCAGTTTTTTCAGATCATGAGGTTTTGCAAAGACCTTGGCTCAAGTGCATAACCCCAGGTTTGAGGCCGACACTTCATAGCAAGACCTTGTCAATATAGAACTCTTGAATTTTATAACAAGGACAGTATAAAATGTGTACTTCTGATCACTGGAGGCCTCATCTCTTATTAAAAACAGTTCTTACATAGAAATACAAACTGTTTCCTGGATTAACTCTCAATAGTTGAAGTTCTGGCTAGAATCATTTTTAGGTTGGGTTGTTCACTTGTAAGTCAAACCATAGATGAAAGATGCGCTAATGTTTATTTCAAGAAGAAAGCTCAGTGTCTTTTTCTTTTCAGGAAAAGTATCAAAGGTGAACATGTGGCGAATGCTGCTGTGTGAAGCAGTGGCTGCTGTCATGGCCAAGGGCTTCGACATCCTCGGAATCAAGCCTGTCCAAAGGATGTGAACCTTCTTAGGTTTTAACACTGTTTTTACCAAAGTGGCCATTAGCAGTGTTTGCTTTTTTACAGAGGAAAACAAGACCATGTGCAGATAAAACTAGTAAAGATAATTTCTCTACCTATGCAAATGTGATTCTTTTAACAACTCAAGTTCTAAAAGAAAACGTAACAAGGGCTATGGACTAGCATGCCTATTGGCTTGGCAGGGCTGTGTCTATTATAATTTTAATTAGAGAAGCTATTATAGTTTTAATTAGAGAAGCAGTGCCATTTATGGCCCCCAAAACTTTATATAGGTTTATGGTCCTTTTTATTTTTTCGGTACATATGTACTCTTTGCAAGTGACAAGCTTCAATCTCTGTATTTTAGCAAAGATGCCCTTGGTTGTGTAGCAGGGCCAGGGACAAGAAGAAAACAGACCATAAGTTCCCTGAAGCCTTAGGAAAGTCTAAGCCAGGGATGTAAGTGTCATGATTTGCTTAGAGCACTCAGAATTCATCACCTGAGATGGGTATACTATCTCACTTCATCATAATGGATTTCTTTCAGCAAATATACCATTAAACAAAATATACTATGTTAATAGAATAGAAGAGAGGAACTTGCCTGGGCATCTCAGTAAGTCAGAAATGAGACAAGACTTCTGCTCTTGTGGTCTCTTTGCAGTGCTGGATGCTTTAGCCAGGACAGTTAAGCAAAAGAAGGTGCTTTCAAGTGTGCTTTCCACTGAGATGTGATCTTATGCCTGCAATATCAAAGAATACAGAGATAAGGGTACTGCAACAGTTCCTAGTACTACCCACCTCCTTTAAAAAGAGCCAGAATTGTAAGCAAATAGTTACTATATTTCAAAGTGACTCAACAAGGGAGAGATGGTATTCCTGGAGGAGACAATCTAAAGCATACCAGCAAGGCCCTTGGGTCCCTGGCTAGGGGTGATTTGGCTGCAGAGGACAGAGTGAGCCTGAGTGTTCCAGCAGTCCCTGACATTGTGGATGTTGACACCTTACCACATGAGACACTGACCCTCCCAGATGACAGGAGGGATGAGTGTGGAGCCAGTTAAGCTTCCTGGAGTCTGCTCCAGAGTAGGAACTGCTCTGGTTTCCTGCCTGCCATGAACCCCGTGCTGCCTGTTTCAAGGGTGCCCTATCTTTGGGCAAACATGATACCCCACCCAAGTGTGTCTGAACCACCACCCTAATTGGATTCAGCTACCCCTAGGCCCAGAAGGTCAGCGCATACCTCCCACCACCCCACCATAGGTGGCTCTTAACCTCCACTGGGCCAAGGGCTAGCTGCTGCTGAGAAAATATCCACTGTGCTCCATGTTTCTGGCACTGCCACTCATGAACATCCTGGGCTGCTTGGAGCACTCACCTCTCCGCTAGCCCTCAGAGAAAGACCATCACACCAACACCACCACAGGCACTGTCTACAAGCCCACTGATGACAGCTGAAGAAGCTATAGGTAAAGTATACTAAGGTGGGTGCCCAAGGTAGCTTACAAATGAACACCCCTTAGCGCATCTTTATTATTAGAGTCACCTTATAAAAATGGAACTGATCACCTGCTGCTCAAAGTCTCAGTGGCGATCTAAAAGAAATGGGACAAACCTAGCACCTCCAAAGAAACAACCAGCATCAAGCCTTGAAGGAAAAAGACTATTGAAGTACACCTGATAAAACAGTTTAAAAGGTTGAGTATACAACTGTTTAAGAAATTTAACAAGATATAGTTGAATGAATTCAGGAAGATGGTATGAGTAAAATTTTGTAAAAGTACTAGGAAATTTTTAAAGTCATAGAATTCAGTTTGTCAAGTCAAAAATCAGCTAAAAAGTCAACGGAGTAAGTCAAAACAGGATTTCTAAACTTTGGGACACACACAACCAAACAGCAGAGGTGACAAAACAATAGGAGCCAGTAGTTCACATCCTCCCTCTGACGTAGAATGTGGACGACAGAGAAAGCCACCGGCGAGGCAAGTGTAGGGAGTGTAGGAAGGAATGCACAGGCAGGGGTTTGCACAGCCAGAAGGAGCAGTGCTCCACGCCCACCACAGCAGTGGGAGGGGGGACGTGCAGAAAGACAAGGTCAAAAGACACTAGGGCTGGGAACTGTTCTGTGACATGGACACTGCACTGTTGCCAAGGGAAATGAGCCCTAGCCATTTCCATTCCTCTGTACCTGCAAGTATTTTCACACTGATCCAGCCCAGTGGTTCTGAACCTTTCTAATGCCGTGATCCCACAATACAGTTCATGTTGCAGTGACCCCAAATCAAAAAATTTGGTGGCTACTTCAAATTAATAATTCCAATAAATAACATTTCACCATAGCATAGCATGGGTTTAAATATGTATCTTCCGATGGCTTTAGGCAACCCCTATGTTTTGGTCATTTGGCCCCCACCAAGGTCACAACCCACAGGTTGAGAATCACTGAGCTAGACTCTTCCTTTTGGCTAAATTTGGTCATGGCAGGACACTGCTATACACACAGAGTGATGGTGATACTAAGTCTGAACTGTAAGAGCCAAGTGCCTTACTGGCACCCTTAGCACCTAGCAAAAAGTTTGAGGCTGAGAAGATGTATGGATGTACACAGGGACTGTGCCTTGTGGAGAGGGAGGTCCAGGTGTAGGGCGTCTGCTTCCCCCACTCAAGCATTGGCCTGTCATGTCCCCACCCCACAGGGCTTCCTCAAGGTCACCAGAAGCTCCACACTGCTTGGCTGTAGTTTGTGCTTGAGTCAAAACTACCCAAGTAAACTCCAGCTGACAAAACATCCTCATATAACATTACACTTGACAAGTAGCAGAACACTCATCCCAGCCATTGCTGGCCTGTTCTCTCCAGCTGGCAACCAGTAAAAGCCGCGCGAACAGGGAGACACAAGCTGCAGCTTCACTGTCCCTCAGTACCTCAGAGCTCAAGAAAACATGGCTGAAAACAGATTGCAGTGAACAGCCACACTTGTTCACCTCAACAAAGTTCTTTCATTTTTTATAAAATGATTTATATTGATTAGTTTTCAGTATATGTTTTTTCTCTATTCTGTTTCTAATACTCAGATTATTTTACTTTATTTTTGATTTATATTATCTGATTTGTGTGTAAGTGGTGCTAGGAATTGAGCCCAGGAATGTGCAGCGACACCCTTAGGACTTAACTTTTCTGTCCCAAAACAGAACTTTGCTGGCATTCTTGGGCTGCCCTCAGGCATTTGCTCTGACATGGCCTCCTGGGTTACTAGGACTACAATCTTGTGCCAGCAGGCCCAGATTTCTTTTTCTCTTTCTCTCTTTCATTTTCTACTTTGCTTATGTTGTTTTGTTTTGCACCTTTTTTAAATATTCTGGCTTTGCTTGGCTTTTGCTTCTCTCTCTTTCAACTATATTTTTATCTTTTAAAAGCTTGTAGCTTATACTACTTTCCCCTACCATTCCTGTAGTTTTTTTTTTTTTTTTAATTTTACAATATTTTTATTTTTACACATTTATATTAGGATATTCAAGTTTCAGAGCAAATAAAATCTTGGTGCATGTATTTAAAGCATAACAATATTTTGAAAACTCCATATTATAGTAGTATTGAAATTACACATCTAAGGGTTATAAACACATTCTCAGAATTTGATTTTTTTTTTTTTTTTTTTTTCCTTCTTCTAGAGTTCTTACACTAGGGAGACTAGGATATTTACATATGTAGGTCTGGTCCTGTAATGGTTATTAGTATTTTGTTTATTCACTCATTTTTTTTTATGACTGGCTCAGCCCGCCTGGAGGGCAGGGCTGGCGCAGCATGTGGTGCCGAGGATCGAACCGCGGTCCCTGAAGCCACCTAAGCTTTCCCAAGCAGGCGCTTTAGACCACTGAGCCATCCCACCGGGCCCTGGTTATTAGTATTTTGGATGTCAGAGCTGGTACTTAAAAAAAAAAAAAAAAAAAAAAAAAA
>PVJA010049909.1:0-13525 GCA_004027025.1 Myocastor coypus
ATCAGCCCAGCCCAGCCCAGCCCAGCCCAGCCCAGCCCTGCCCTGCCCTGCCCTGCCCTGCCCTGCCCGGTTTCCTTGGAGAAGTCCTAGTCTTCAGAGAAGCTTGATCTTTGCAGACACACCACTTTGGAGCTCTGCACTGGTACAGAATTTGGAAGAGAGAGGCTTGATGGATGCCACAGCTGTAGCTCCTCTGCTGTTTATTGTTTTCTGCTGTCTTGGAGCCAACAGAGCATGAACTGAAACGTCCACAAGTTGTGAGCTAAATAAACCTTTCCTTCTATCATTTTGAGTGTCGAGTATTTGTCCCAGCAACAAGTAAAAAGTAACTAAGACACTATGCCAGGTCCTCAGTGGGGTAGGCACCCCACAGTTCTTTGCTCGGGCCTCCCCTCATGGCCTTCTTTCCGTTAGAGCCCTAGGTTTTCTTGGAATGAGTAGCACAGGCTCTATAATTCTCAAGCCACCTCAATTTCAAACCAGTTTCTCTCACACAGATGAATAATGAACACTTTATAATTATGCAAAGTGATGACGACTTCCTTCTGTAGCTCCCCTGCTCACTTATATAGCAGTGCTTCTCAAACTTTGTAGTCTCACGATATGGTTCCAGTCTTCGGGACCCAAGCGAGAGGACGGTTGTTTATATGAGTTTCAGTAATTGGCATCTACATTAGAGATCAACCCTGAAAATGTTTCAAATATTCATTAGCTTATTTAGAAACAGCAGTAATAAACTTAATAATAACCATATTAACATGAGTAGTGTTTTTTAAAAAAGCCACATTGTTTGCATTGACAGAACTGAGTAGCTTTGTCTTATATTCCTTCAGCTCTAGTGGGTTAGGCTCCTGGGTTAACATGCATGGCCAAAATCACATAGCTGCTTCTGTACCCACTCTAGACATGCACCGGACTCCATCCTACAGATGAGTGGTTGGAAAACAAGGAGTAACATTTAAGCCGTCATCCAGAGAGCTTTTCCTACTCTTTGGTAATAAAACCTGACAGACAGTATTTCTTAAATGTTAATTATGATGTGGATTCTGAAACATGTCAATTAATTTTCTGCATGAGTTATATCAAAATCATTTGGTTTTGAATAGTGCGAGAATATTTTCCCCCATACTTCATCTGTACTGCTGAAATATTATGGAACAATAAGTTTACTAAGTTATGCCTCTCTTCCAAATGTTAACACATTTTATTATGTAATGTTAAAATCACATTCATTAATATCTTCTTGGTTCTTGTTAGAAAAATCTTCAAGTATGAGGAAGCTGTGAAGATCATGGCAGTAGACAGAAGACTTTCAAAATTCCAATTTTCACTTGAAAAGCTCAAACTTTATCACAAGCAGTGCAACTATCAGTTATTTTACTTGAAGTGACAAGCTCATTTGCTTATTTACAAGAAAATGTCTGCCAAATATCCATGTATGGATAATATATGCATTTAATCTGTCAAGCATTTTCTTTCAGGAAGAAAAAAAGGTGTGTGTGTATGTGTGTGTGTGTGTGTGTGTGTGTGTGTGTGTGTGTGTGTGCCCAAAGCAGCCAGTCTGCCCACAGCTGTCTCAATGACACACTTGCTTTACTTGGGGACTCCGTGGTACCTGGTGTGGGGCCCACATGCTCCATCATGCAGAGAATAATAAAGAAAGAGAACCAAGAGCTGGGGTGTATTACCATTAGTGCTTTTTCCAGGTTACTCTCTGCCCAGAGAAAACGTTCCCTCTCTTTCCTGCATATTGGCACAGAGTAGGATGCTGAGGCCTGATTTAGACTCCCAGGGTCTTCCCCACCTTTGTTTTATACTACTGGTGATAAGAGGCGCTGTGGGGTAACAAACAGCATCATAGTGGTACTGTGCAGAAAACTTGGCCTTAGACCTGTTGAAAGGAGCTCAGCGATTCCCGGGGGCTTATGAATAGGAGAATAAGGAGCATCGAGGGTTTCTTTAATGTCATTATGATTCTTGGTAGACAAGTCTTAAGGTATGATTCAAGATTTCATGCTTCAACATTACTCAAGGCAAAGAAAATGAGAAGAGAAACTATCCCAGGATGCAGCAACAGGTAAAGGAGTTCTCACAAAAAAAATCTGAAAAGTTACTAATTTTTAATAGATGACTTCGAACAATTCTTCTGATACAGAAGAGTAAGAGAATTTTGAGTTCTGCTATCTCTGATCTAGCTAAATGTCATTCAAAGGCCTATGCATTAAAAACTGGTCCCTTCCTGCAAGCAGGTGCAGGGCCTGGGTGTTTGTTCCTTGGGCCTGCCATGCTGGCCCCTCCCCTGAACACCTTGTAGACCCTTCCCTGAAAATACGAAAACAAAAAAAGAAAAGAAAACTCTTCCCTAGGAATGGAGCTGTTGGAAGTCTGGTAGAACCAACCCTTAGGAAGAGGTAGAATCCAGAGGAAGCCAGTGATGATTCTCAGGGTGTGATGTCAGAGTGAGTGTGGAATGAGTTAAGTGCTTTGCTCCACCACATACCCTCTGCGATAGACTGCCTTATCACAGGGCCAAAAGAGAGAGCCAAGCAAGTGTGGACCAACACCTAAAAAACCATGAATCAAGAAAACTGTTTTTCTTCATAAGCTGACTAACTCCGGTCTTTACTTACAATCATGGAAAGCTGATTATTGCATCTAACTGTGACAGTAGTGCCCTCTGCACACCTATACCTGGTGGTGGTGGCCAGTAGTGGTGGCAGCGGCAAACCTTTCCTGGTGGCACAGTGTAACTAGGTGAGCAGTGGGGAGCTGTCCTTGGTCCCCTCTCTGGATACAGAAAATCAGGACAGAGCCTAGGGACCCTAGACCAGCAGACTCTTCCTCACTGAAGCCCTCAGGATCAGCTTTGAGAGAGGGGTGGGGCCAGAGACCTTTGGCCTGAGGTCCTTAGGCCTGTGGGACAGAACCAGCACTGGTGGTGTCTGGCCCAGAATACCTGTGTCACCCATGCAGAAAGGCCTCCATTTCCACAGGCATTTTCCTTCATCCCTGGGCAGTGATTTAGGCCCATGGCTTTTCTTGTGCACAAACCATGCCTTAGGACCCTAGGGGAATCTCCCATAATTCTTTGACCATGAAGCTCCATGGGCTTCATTTATTGTAATGGGGTGCACAGGAGAAGTTCTGGATGAGTGGTGACTCAAATCTTCTTCTGAAAACAGTACTGGAGAATTAAGGTCGTTTCTCTGGGTAAAATGTTCTTTTTTGGTATTTCACGTGTTCCTTGTAAAGATAGACAAAAAAAAAAAAAAAAAAAAATTGGATTTGTGGTATTATGGCCATGAGGACACTAGAAAATATTTAATTCAATCTTCCTATGCAACTTTTCTACATGGCAATTCTGAGGCCTAGACTGAGAGGCAGTTTCTTTGGTTCCCGGTCTCCCCTTACTGAGTATCCTGCTTGGTGAGTGGTGAGGAGAAGGGATGCAGAGACATCTGATAGAAGCAGAACAGTGATTCCGACTTGGTCTTCTTCCAACACAGCAGACACTTCCTTAGTGGTGCCCTAACCTAGACTTAGAAGCCCTGAACATAAAAGTTGGTGAAAGCTGGTCGAGCCATGGTGGAAATGAGTCCATAAAAGTTGCTTCTGTTCTTCTACATCTAACTTGACTGTGTCAAGTGCTGGGGACTCAAAGGAAAAAGTAGTCTCGTAGAAGAGACAGCAAGACCCTGGAATACTTACAGCAGGAAGTCACCACAAAGTTTCCAAAGCCAGCCAGTCACTTTGTAACTGTACCTTGGAACACCTTAGAACTCAGGCACACAATTTAAAGCGAAGTATTATAGTTGGATGAGTCTAAGAAATTGAACATTTGGATGAAGAAAGTAGCAGGAAGAAAGAAGACAGCTGTGGTTATTCCCTTGACAATTTTAGAAATTCAGGAAGAATTGTTTAATAACTGGGTGGCCTGTTTACTTGTTGGAAGTTAGGACATTTAAAAAACAAATCTAAGTCCTGCATGTGACACATGTCCATACTCAAAGCTGCTTGAGGCTGAGGCATGAGGCTACCTTAAGCCCAGCATGGACAACATCCCAAGATGCCTGAACCATTCTATAAATTTATATAAAACTAGTAATAAAAAGCAGAACTAGAGACTGAACACTATAGACATAGAGGGAACAGCTTTGATAACATTGTGGTAGATGTTTGTTTTTGACACAGAGTCTGGTACATACAGGCTGATCTTGAACTCAGTATAAATCCCAAACTCCCTTCAAACTTGTGGGAATCCTCCTGTGTCTGCCTTCAGGGTCCTGGTATTATAGGCACAGAAGAGCAAAACCAGTTTTGGTAAAACTAGTTTTCTGGTGGGATTTTCCCCTTTCTCTCTCTCTCTCTCTCTCTCTCTCTCTCTCTCTCTCTCTCTCTCTCTCTCTCTCTGTGTGTGTCTCTCCCTCTCTCTGTCTTTCTCTGTGTCTCTCTCTGTCTCTCTGTCTCTGTCTGTCTCTGTCTCTCTCTGTCTCTGTCTCTCTCTGTGTCTCTGTCTCTGTCTGTGTCTCTGTCTGACTCTCTCTCTCTCTCTCTCTCTCTCTACCAGAAATTGAACTCAGGGCTTTGTGCTTGCTAGAGAGGCATTATGTAATGCTGATTTTCTATCTGGATTTTCTATTCATTATTAAAATAAAGTATTAAAAGCTTCTAATCTTGTGTTGCTGTCTATTCCTCCCTTCAATTCTCATAGCATTTCCTTCATGTATTAAGTCTTGTAATGTTGAATGTGTATGTTTGTAATTATTATATCTTTCTGGCAAGTTAATATTTTTCATTGTATTTATTTTCTTCATTCATACCTTTTAAGAAATTTTGACTTAGAGTCTATTTTGTATGTTGTAACTATAACCACTCTAGCTTTTCTATTTTTTTTTTTTTTTTTTTTTGGTCCTGAAAATTGAACTCACAAACTCACACTTGCAAGGTAGGTACTGTGCTGGTGAGTTATATCTCAGCCCCTCAGCTATTTTTGGATAAAAATTTGTTGGAATGTCTTTTTCCACCCTTTTATTGTCAATCTATATGTAGTGTTACATCTAAAAAGTTTTCTGGTTATTTTATCATTTTGATGTTGGACATTGAATAAAGTGAGTGTGAGTAGCTTATAGGCGGTATACAGTTAGATTGTACTCTTTAGGGCATTGTCTCCCATGTTCTATGTTTGGGAATTTTAATATGCTTAGTTAGTAATTAAGGATAGGGAAGAATTAATTATTATCATTAATTACTGTTTTCTATTTATCTGTTCTTTCATTCCTCTTTAGTTTTCTTGCTGTTTTTCTTTGTGTTTTAATAATGTTTTATATTGGTATGTTTTGATTCTTCGTGTGTATGTTTGTGTGAACACATCTGCATGTGTCATTTCTCTACATATGTTCTTTGTTGCCATTATGATGCTTACATACAATATCTTATTACAGTTGTCTAATTTTAAACTGGCACTAGTTGCACATTAGGTAACCACATGTTTACAATTTCAGCCTAAGATATTATATTATGGATATCATAATTTATATCTCTTTTAGTATGCATACACTGATGTGTTTTTAATTGTAGTTTTTCTTTTGGTGGTACTGGGGATAAAACTCAGAATTCTGTGCTTGCAGGCAGACGCTTATTCTACCGAGCTATCTCCCCAGTCTAGTTATTTAGTTTACCTCTGAAATTTATATTAAAATTAGAAGTCATTTGCCTATCACTATTATAATGCTATAAACTTCTAGTTTGTGCATATATTTATCTTCTATTGATGAGTTTTACACTTTCATATGCCAAATTCCTTTTGTTTAGTACTTCTGTTTCAAGTTGAATTTATTTGGCTTTCTTTTTTTAATTTTTTATTTTATTTTTAGTACTTTCAATAAGAAATAACAATGTGACAATTTTAAAACATGTTAGTAGTACATTTGCAATAATTAATACCATGCATATTGTTGTCTTTGTAGTAGTTATTTAGAGAACAGGATGTAGACATGATAATTTTTCTAATCATTATTTATATAAAAATTTCTTCTCATTGAACTAAGAGAAAGTAGTTGTAGATATAATCTAATATTCCATAATCATAGTTGTTATTGGCAGAACTGGCAATGCTGGATGCTGTTGTCTTAAACCTTTTACAGCTCAACATACTAAACTAGCTTTACTTTTTATACCTCATGGTTAAATTTTTCTGCTGGGTGATTAAGAACAAGCTAAAACAGAGCCTGTATAACAAAGCATGTAACTTTTATATCACCCAAGGTCAGTCAAATCCCCTCAGGATTTACCTTTAAACCATGTACAGTACTTCATAGAACTGTTGTCATTGTCATCTATCTGGATGATACACGGCTATTGCTTTGTCAGTTTGCTCTCTGTTAAAGCCTGGGAGAATGTTTTCTCTCTAATTGACTCTCCTTAGGCACACTGTACATTGTCAATCTCTTTCCTCTGTGGTACCAAAATCTCCTTGAACAGAAAATTTGGGACACCCATGAGTTATAAGATGCTACAGCACAAGTTCTCTTATAATCCCAGTACTCCTCAAAAACTTCATTGGTATTGATAAGCAAACAATCCTCCGAAAAACATTTGTGGAGGCAAATATTACACTGATAACAAAACCAGAGAAAGATGCAACTGAAAAAGAAGACTACAGACCAATCTGTCTCATGAGCATAGATACAAAATCTTCAATAAAATCCTAGCAAATACAATATAACAAATCATTGAGAAGTTTATTCATCATGACCAGGTAGGATTCATCCCAGGAACACAAGGACGGTTCAACACAAATCCTTGCGTTTTGGTACACAAATCTATAAATGTAATACACTATATCAATAGAGCCAAATCCCAAAACTACATGATCATCTCAGTTGGTGCAGAGTAGGCTTTGGACAAAGTCCAGCACTCATTCATCCTCAAAGTTCTACAGAAAATTGGAATATATAGCCTCTATCTCAATCTGATAAAATCCATCTATGACAATCCAACAGCTAACATAATTCTAAATGGGGAAAAACTGCAGTCTTTTGCTCTCAGATCTGGTACAAGACAAGGTTGTCTGCTATCACCACTCCTACTCATTGTAGTTCTGGAATCATTAGCTATAGCCATTAGACAAGAGAGAAAAAAGGCATAAGAATAAGTAAAGAAGTTAAACTATAATTATTTGCAGATGACATGATAGTCTACTTAGCCTTTCTTATAAGACAATTTTTATGACTTTTTCTTTCCTTCAGTTTTTGGAGAACAGTTCTATTAGGAATGGTTTTCTTGATTAGAAGTTTTTTTTTCTTTCAAGACTTTTAATGTATTAGTCTTCTCCTTTCTGGTGTGTAAAGGAATACTTTATGGCCATAGAACTTCACTTGTACACAACAAAAGTTACTTGTTTTGTTATATTGGTGTTGCTTTAACTTGGCTTCAACCATCCAGCAGAAAAGTTTAACCATGAGGCATATAAAGTAAAACCAGGTAAGTAAGTAAAATGCTTAAGTCAACAGCTTCTGACATTGCCAGTTCTGCTGATAACCCACTACTATTATGGAATATTGGACTGTGCATTCAATTACCTTCTCTTAGTTAAATGAGAAGAAATATTTGTACCAATAGTGTTTAGAAAAATTATCATGTCTGCATCTTGTACTCTGAACAACTACTATGAAGACAATAATATTCATTGTATTAATTATTGTGGCTGTCCAACTAATGTGTTTTGAAACTGTCTCATTGTTATTTCTTATTAAAATTAATAAAATTATAAAAAGCCACCTTCCTTTATCCTCATGGATGACCTTTGCACCAAAACCAGACATTTTAAAAGCCTTTCCAACATTTTACTGTGCAGTCTCCTGGTTCTTAATGGCCCTAATGTATCTAGAATGCGCTAGGCCCTATTGGCCCTCTAAGCTAGGTCAGCCTAACCCGGGTAGTTCTTTAGTAGCCTTCAGAAATTTCTATTACTGAAATAATATTCTGTACAGTTCTTTCCTTCCCCAAGAAGAGGTTGAGATGGGGGATTTGTCTGATCATGCTTTGCTGAATTAGGGAGAGGTTCCATGGGAAATGATTATATACTAATTTAATTAATCTCACTGATCTTCAAATGGGGATCCCATAAATGTCTGAGGAAAACTGGAAAAGGATATTTTTCTGGCTGGCCTCAAAGGAACAGGATAGTTAAACATGTGGACTTCCACTCCCTCCTCCATGAAAAGCCTGGAGTATTTGCCTTGTGTCTGGTGGAAGGGATACGGGTTACAGCAATTTCCAGTCCAATCTATCACTTCTGTTTTTGCTGCTCTCGGACAACTGAATTATACCAGGTCACATAAGAATTCTAAAACAGCTCAAGCAGAAGCCAATCCACTAGGTGGATCTAGAAAACCTGGGACACCAAATACATACGTTACTGCTTTCCCTTCCCATTTGAGACAGAGATGGGAGTTTACTTCCTGATTATATGGAGTTGTATCAGGGTTTGGGACTAGTGAGAAAATATCTGAAATGTCCTAACTGGCTTTAGTGTGTGTAGTTTCAAGTTTACTCAGGTTGCAGAGCCTCTCAACTCTTGTTTAGATTTCTCACGAAAGATATTTGTGAATGAATTGTTACCAAATTGGCTTCCTCTTGGTAGGAGGGAATAGCTTCCTATTCTCCCATGTAGCTCACATCTCATTATCATTTTATTTATTTATATATTTATTTGGTTAGTTAGTTTTTTTGAGACAGGGTCTCATTTATGCAGTTCAGGCTGGCCTTGAGCTCACTTTTGTAGCCCAGGCTGGTCTCCTATTTGCATTGATCCTCTTGTCTCATCCTCCCAAGTTCTGGGATTATAGGTGTGCACCACCATACCTGTCTTATTATAATTTTAAATGCAGACATCTTTTGCTTATCAGTTGCAGTCCTACTATTTGATTCCAGGCATATATTGAACAAGAATATTTCAAAATATATGAAGACCATGTGTTAAAATATAACTTATAGGAGGAAAATAGGGAATATAAATGCATAATTAATTAAATCGATATATTAGTTCCATAAAATAAAGTCTTGTTTAGAGGTGAGGTAATATGTGAAGAAATTATTGTCTCAAGTGTTTATTTTATAATAATAAAGTAATTAATGTATAATGGGTAAGTAGTATAATTGCACTTAAAATATAAAAAAGATCTTACATATACACAGATTTCTACAAAATATTGTTTTTACTTTCTTTAGGACACAAACAAAATTAATTGTGTTTTTTTTCCAAAATGGTTACAAGGTGTGATTCACAGTCTTCTATTCATTGGTGGCCCTGTTACTCTGTCCCTGCCACATGACTGCTGCCATCAGAGCTGCCCTTGCATCAGGGGTGGGTAGTCAGCCGCTACTGAGCAAATACCAATGGCCTCCACTGCATCCCCATACCTAGTCGCATTTTGTATCTAATACAAAAACAGAACTTCTTCTAAAACTTTTATTCCAAATTATAAAATAGCTTGTTAAGTCACCAACCAATCTGTTTTGCTCTTCTGTGTAGCTTATTTGCATACTGAACATGTACTCCCTGCAAGACAATTTATTGTTAATTTTTAGATGATTTGAGGTAAGAAAAACAAAAGAAATCTTCATTTTAAAGTGTTTTCTTTTAAAGAATCTTCTAATTTAAACTTGTGCATATATACATATATTGCAGAAATTTTTTAAAATAGTCATTAATATTCTTTTTTATTAATGTTCTTTTTTATCAATACATGTTTGTAGCATATAATATTTATATCCTTTCTTAATTTCTTTTTTATCTTTTTTCTCTCCTTTTGCTCTACCTTCCACCCATCTCTTGAATCCCTTCCCATTTGCAAAAATAATCTATTTATTATTTTTCTATTTTTTCTTTGTTTACATAAAAATACAGAGCTGTTATCACTAATGCTGATGCAGCCCAACTAATGAGGAAAAAGCGTCTTATCTCACATTCTAATAGTCTGGTTAATGTGAAATAAGAATGCTTTCACTAAACCCACATGAAAGGGAAGAGGAAAAGAAAAGCTTTCTCTTCTTGGGAGGCCTGCATGACACAGGCCAGAACAGAAGTCAGAAATGTGCTAGAAAGTATGATAGAAACCATCTGTGTTAACTCTTGCTATATGTGAATTATTACCTTAATACTCTATATTTTTACTGGTATTTTGTAGTATTTGGTTTGGGTCATCTGTCAGAAATCACAATATAAATTACTGAATTTTAAGGTATTTCTATGGTAACCATTGAAAGTCAAGTGTGAGTTAACATTAAATTATCCCAAAGTGTGCTAAGAAGAAATTTAGAGTTCCTAGACACTGACCATGTCAACATGTGTCTGCTGCCAACAGCATCTCAAGGTACAAGGGATCCATTGTTAAGGCTGCATGAATTCCTCAGGAGCAAGTCCGTGGAGTGTTTTCCTGGAATGCGGGTAGAAAGTCCTTCACACATAGACACAACTTTTAATCAAACACACAGGCTCCTTTGGGACCATATAAAACTGGAAGTGCTAACAAAACCTGTGCTCGAGATGTGCCCAGGCTGAGGGGAAATTCTAAAACACAGTGTTAAAATCCTTTTGTAAATAGGCACCACCTGAACAGTTCTATTGCAGAAACTTCCTTGCCTAAAGCTGAAGCTGGAGAAGAGGACAAGGGAGCCTACAGAAGAGATCTCTGCCACGCCCCTTTCATTCAATGTGTAACTGCTAAGAGTTCTTTCTAGCCCAAGTTAATAAAAGAACTTAATAACATTTTAATAAAGAATCCTGAGGATGCCAGGGTGATAGCTCAGTGGGTTAAGCTCCTGCTTGATAAGGGCTAGGTCCTGAGTTCAATCCCTGGCATGATAAACAAACGAGCAAACAAACAAATAAATACATAATAAGAAAGGATTCTGGTTCTTAGCACTTTCAACACAGCTGCATGAAATGAATAAAAGGCTATTACAAAATACACTTACTTTCAGCTAAGCACAATAATCAACTCTAGAATCAATCTTAAACTTTCATTAGGCCCTTTAATTCTCTTTTTTTTCACCAACCATTCATTAAAGATAATATGCTCCGTTGAATTTGGTTCTTGTTGCTTGATGGCTTTAGCAAAGTCTCAGAACAGAGAAAGTTTCAACATACCAGAAACCCATGTTTAGTAGGTGCTAGAATAAGTCCTGAAGGTGATGAGTTGAGTGGGGTTTTATTGCAATGCAGTGAAAAAGAGCACTTTACGAAGGCTACTTGGGAAGGACACTTCACTGCATTCATCCAGGTAGGACAGAGGAAAGGGCATGCAGATACTGGCAACAGTGTAACTGAATAGGTCTTAGTGTGAAATGCACTTAACACCCCTAACCTGCCTAACAGGGCAGCTGAGTAGCACAGTACCCCCAGAGTTCCTGTTTCCCCTTTTGATCACATGGCTAACAGAGAGCCACATCTCATTGGTGCTGCGCAGCATCACATATTGCCAGCTCAGAAAATATCAAAGTTCATCATTGGCCATTCAGGAAATGCAAACTAAAATAACACTATCATCAAGAAGTCAACCAATAACAGACGCTTGAGGGGCTGTGGGGAAAGAGAAATCCTTTCCCACAGTCTGACTGTAACCTGATACAACCACTGTGAAAATCACCTTAGAGATTCCTAAAAATCTAGGATGGAAGCCGTATTTGACCTATTTTTACCCTTATGAGTATATTTGCTGAAGAACTGAAAGCACAGCAGCAAAATTTGTCATCACTAAATCTTGGAAACAGTCCAAATGCTCATCAAATGAGGAATGGATTAAAAAAAAAAAAAAAAGTATTTTTGTGCAATGGAATATTACTCAGCTATAAAGAAAGATAAACTTTAAGTTGTTTTAGGTAAATGGGTGAAACTAAAGACCATTTTCATACATGAAATAAATCTGACCCACATCAGTAAACATCTTATTTTCTCCATATTTTAAGAACCTGAAAGAGTAAATAAAATCTGAAAGGTACAATAGATATTGTGAAAGAAAGGAAACTGTTCCATAGGAAAGAACAACTGTGATGTGAGAAAGGAAAAACAGAAAGAAGGGAAAATTGTATTGAAAATAATAGTGCTTAATTTTTGACTAGTTCTACATGTTTTTATCTGGCAATCTGGAAAGCTACTTTAAAGACAACAATATGCAATATAACAACCACTGTTGAATTTCTATCATTGTTTTGAAATTCTGTATTGTTCCTAATGTTTTTTTTTGTTTGTTTTGCATCATTTCTTTAAAATAAAAAAATATAAAAGTTCAGTGAACCATTATTGTGGAATGAATTTGAATTTCACACTGCTGTAAATTCAAAATAATTGTTCAGTCCAATCAAAAATCAAGTGTAGATCAATCCTAGATGATGAAGTAGAAAACCAGGCACCTAATGAAGAGGGCTTTGATTGCAATGCCAAATTTCAGTTTGACTTGATGTTTGGACGTGAACTGTTTCAAGCATTCCTTGGCCACATGAAAGATGAATATAACAAATGAAAGACCTTCTTCCTGAAGACCACGAGAGTATAGTGAGACACTGTCAGTTCCGAATCACAGTGGCCATGCAAAGCTGCTGAAAGAGGAGCAAAGCTTTTTGAGACAGATAGAGTAAAAAAAAAAAACAAAAACAAAAACCAAACAAACAAACAAAAAAAAAAACGAGATGACCACCAGGTTTCCTCAATATGGGTGTGACATTTCTAAAGCAAAATATTTACAAGCATAATGATTTAAAAGCACTGAACAATTATTCTCTGTGTTCTACCTTGTATTATAGCATTAGAGTGTGTGTTCAGCCATAGTAATTTTGTCAATCCAATCATACTTACGGCCTTTTAATACTTATACAAAGTTTGCATTTGTACTAAAGGCTCAAGTCAACATCTTCTGACATTGCCAGTACTGCTGATAACCCACTTCTATTATGGGCTACTGGACTATACATACAACTACTTTCGCTTAGTTCAATGAGAATGCACATTTGTACTAATAGTGCTTAGAAAAGTTATCCTGGGGCCTGGCAAAATAGCTCAGTGGTCTAAAGCGCCTGCTTAGGAAAGCTTAGGCAGCTGCAGGGACCGCAGTTCGATCCCTGGCACCATATGCTGCGCCAGTCCTGCTCTCAGGGCAGGCTGAGCCGGCCATAAAGATAAATAAGCAAATAGACAAAAGTTCTGAAACAAGAAAAAAAGAAAAAATAAAACATAAAATGAAACAAAGTATTAAAAAAAACAAAGAAAAGAAAAGTTATCATATCTGCATTTTGTACTCTGAATAACTACTACGAAGACAACAATATGCATTGCATAAATCATTGTGGCTGGCTGGGAGCTGAGCCTGCGCACCCGCCGCCTGTAAGCCCCTGTGCCCCTCTGCCCCGCCTCTGCGTTCCCACGACAAACTTCCTGTTCCAGCCCAGCCCAAACCCCACCGCTGGGAGCTGAGCCTGCTCGCCAGCTGGGTCAGGATCCTTGGCCTGCCTTCCCTTTCCCCGCCCC
>PVJA010049910.1:0-13526 GCA_004027025.1 Myocastor coypus
CTCCCTCCCTCCCTCCCTCCCTCCCTCCCTCCCTCCCTCTTTCCCTCTCTTCCTCCCTCCCTTCCTTCTATCAGGAGCAGTGAGGTAACAGGCAGCCAATTAAAAGGCAGGTGACCGCTTTCTGCAGGTGAATAGGGTGTTAGAGAAACAAAACAAGCAGACCTCCGAGCAGGAGCAGAGGGTTGGAAACCTGCTTGCTGCTGGGAGGGGGTGGGCTGGAGTCCCTGGAGTTGATGGTGAACTTGAAGGTGCTCTAATTCCTGGCCTTCCGCAGCCATGGGCGGGACAGTGTTGGCAGCGCTCAAGCACCCAGGCCCTGCAGGACCAGCGGGGCTTGACTTAGGCAGTGCATTATCGCAGGTCACAGCAGCTGGGGAGGCTCTGCGCACCGGGGCTCTGTGGCCTGCGGCAGGGCGGGGTGGGAGCCGCCCTGGGCTGCTTTTCCAGTGCTGAGTTGAGGAGGAGACAGGTGGGAGTGTGCAGAGAGGTGCTGTGCACTGAGAAGCTGTCAGGGCACCTGCTGGGGTGTTGTCTGCGGAGCTCCGCTCCCTGGAGAGAACACTCAGGGTTGACTAGGGAGCTCTGCCCTTGCCACCGCTAGGCTTGACATTTCCCCAAACTCTAGTGCGTTCTGGTGACAAGGCTGACGGGCTCAGCTGGAGCAGCAGGTGGTCAAGAGCCCAGTCCTGCTGGTGGCTCTTCTCTTCCCAAGTGCTTCCAGTAATAGATGCTGGTGGGTGCCCTGAATTCTGAGTGTTGCTTGCTGTCTTCTCCCAGTCGCTACTTCCTGTGTGCTTAGAAGTCCTGTCCCACTGTGACTGGAGGGAGCCAGAGGAGACAGACAGTAGGACCAGGCAGGTTGTGTGTCCAGAAGCCCAAATCACTGGACACACACTGGGAGAGAGGCAAGGAAGGAGGAGAACCGGAACCGCAGGTGATGGCATGCACAGCCTCTGGGGGAACTGCAGGGGACAGGTGCTGCTCAGGAAGTGCCAGACTGGAAATGCAGGGTGTACCAGTGCAGAGTGGGAGACGGGTGGAAGGGCTGCGGTGCAGCTGGGTGCACCCAGGGCAAAGTCCACACACACCTGTGTTAGACACTGAGGGCGTTCCTTGCGAGGAGTGTGGGAGGAGGCTCTGAGGTGAACGTGGTAGAGCTGAGGAGAGCTGATTATTAGAGATGTGGGAACGAACGGGCTTAGCTCCTAGGCTGTGGGTGGAGGGAGGGAGTGCTCAGGAATCTGGAGAAGAGAAAAACAACAGGGCCTCACTTCAGGGAGTGGGGGATGCAGGAACTCAGGCGACCAGCGACCAGCGTCTCAGGAGAGGCGAGAGTCCACTGTGGACCGCGGCAGAGGAGAGAAACCTTTGGGATGGCTGCTCGTGAGGCGCAGGTCACGGCCCTGTTAGTTCTGAAGGTGCTGCTGCCTTCCTGTGGCTCGCCATGCCCAAGCCTGTCCCATGGTGCCACGGGCCCCTTCCCTGGGTGGGATGAAGGAGCCATGTCATTATTTACACACAGCTGAGGATCGGCTTTGGTTCCATTCGGGCAGCAGAGTCAGCCTCAACGTGGACTGCTTTTTCTGACTTTATTCCTGAGTCAGCACAGAAGTGGCAGGTTACTCAACTCAGAAACACCGCATGAGTGGAAATTGAACAAATGCATTGAGATGCACGGGTGGTGGCAAAGCCCGGAGAGGTGCATGCTGGGGCTGTGGAGTGGGGTGGGCCGGGCCGTGAGAGTGGAAAGCTGGCAGGGAAGGGGCGGAGGACAGCAGAAAGCCAGCCGCTTGGTAGCGTGAGAAGCCCAGGAACGCAGTTGCTGGAGTCACAGGCAAAGGGAGAGGGAAGAAGGGAGCCCAGTGAGGTTTGTGAATGGCCTGCCCCCTGTGCTGCTGAGAAGTTAGGCTCTCCTGGCCTGGGGTTACAGCCTGCCTTGCCAGAGGCCAGGTGGGAAGAGGCAGCGCCTGCCTGCCTGCTGGGAAATGCTCGGGGTGCCCTTTGCGACACTGTTCCTCGTTGTGTTTTGACCCCATGCTCATCTCCTGTCTCCCTCCAGGGGAAGCCCTTCTTCCTGGCTGGGGCCCAAGGATGCACCGCACTGCCGTGATTTCTATGGAGACCTTGGAGCCAGCGTGGCTCCGTCCAGCTCCTGTTCCACTGCTAGAGGCCTTTGCCTCTGCCTGCAGCCTGGCGCGGACCCTGCATCCAGGGCACCTGTGAAGGCCGAGAGAGCAGCTGGAGACTCTTGCGCCCCGGCTGAACAGTAATGGCTCGGCACCCTCTGCAGGCCGTCCTACCGTGGGTCAGACCCTCACGAGGAGGCAAGTGCTAAGACTCACGGCTGGTGTGCAGCTTATTTAAATTTGATGGACTGGGCTTTGGACAGTTTCCATGGCAGAAAAATACTTTTCATATTCTGGACACAACGGCTGGCAGTCAGACACGCGCTGCCTTCGCACCAGGTGGCCAGACCACTGACCACGCCCCAGAGGCGCTTCCACCTGGGCGCACTCGCCCCTGGTGAGGTGTGCGGGAGACCCTGATTCTACTTGTGCTCGAAGCCCCAGGCTGTTTGCCTAGACCCACCCAGGAGGGTCTGGAGAGCCGTGTCGCCTCCCCAAGCCAAGAGCATGGGGTGTGCTGATTTAAAAACAGAAAATGCAAAGTTGGACTGAAAATATCCTTAGTCTTCCAGGCAATCTGCTTAAGGGTTCCAAAGTTACCTTCCATTGGTGAGTGAAGAAGCTGCCCTATTTTTCCCCCGCTTCTTTCCTTCTTCTTTGACAACCGGAACCAGCCATTTCCCGAAGCCACCACCATGGAGGTTGCGATGGTGAGTGCGGAGAGCTCAGGGTGTAACACTCACATGCCTTATGGGTATGCGGCCCAGGCGCGGGCCCGGGAGCGCGAGAGGCTGGCCCACTCCAGGGCCGCCGCAGCCGCGGCTGTGGCTGCGGCCACTGCCGCTGTAGAAGGCAGTGGGGGGTCCGGAGGGTCCCATCATCACCAGACCCGCGGGGCCTGCACCTCCCATGACCCTCAGGGTGGCCGCGGTAGTCGGAGGAGGAGGCGACAGTGGCCCGAGAAGAAGAAAGCCCACCACCGGCAGAACAGCTTCCCTCACTGCTCGGACCTGATGCCCAGTGGTTCTGAGGAGAAGATCCTGAGGGAGCTGAGCGAGGAGGAGGACGAGGAGGATGAAGAAGAGGAGGAGGAGGAGGGGGGGAGGCTCTACTACAGTGAGGAGGACCATGGCGACGAGTGCTCCTACACGGACCTGTTGCCCCAGGAGGACGGCGGTGGTGGCTACAGCTCCGTGCGCTACAGTGACCGCTGTGAGCGTGTGGTCATCAACGTGTCCGGCCTGCGCTTTGAGACGCAGATGAAAACTCTGGCCCAGTTTCCAGAGACTCTGCTGGGAGACCCCGAGAAGAGGACTCAGTACTTCGACCCTTTGCGCAACGAGTATTTTTTCGACAGGAACAGGCCCAGCTTCGATGCCATCTTGTATTATTACCAGTCTGGAGGGCGCCTCAAAAGGCCGGTCAACGTGCCCTTTGACATCTTCACTGAGGAGGTGAAGTTCTACCAGCTGGGCGAGGACGCCCTGCTCAAGTTCCGGGAGGATGAGGGGTTCGTGAGGGAAGAGGAAGACAGGGCACTGCCGGAAAATGAGTTCAAAAAGCAGATCTGGCTCCTCTTCGAGTATCCCGAGAGCTCCAGCCCTGCCAGGGGCATAGCCATCGTGTCTGTTCTGGTCATCTTGATCTCCATTGTCATCTTCTGCTTAGAGACCTTGCCCGAGTTTAGGGACGACAGGGACCTAGTCACGGCGTTGAGCACCGGCGGGCACAGCGGGTCCTTGAACGACACTTTGGTGCCCCGTCTGGAGAACTCGGGGCACACCATCTTCAACGACCCCTTCTTCATTGTGGAGACCGTGTGCATCGTGTGGTTTTCCTTTGAGTTTGTGGTCCGCTGCTTTGCGTGTCCCAGCCACGCCCTCTTCTTCAAGAACGTCATGAACGTCATCGACATCGTGTCCATCTTGCCTTACTTCATCACCCTGGGCACGGATCTGGCCCAGCAGCAGGAGGGCGGCAACGGGCAGCAGCAGCAGCAGGCCATGTCCTTCGCCATCCTCAGGATCATCCGTCTCGTACGTGTGTTCCGGATCTTCAAGCTCTCCAGACACTCCAAAGGCCTCCAGATCCTGGGCCACACGCTCCGAGCCAGCATGCGCGAGCTGGGCCTCCTCATCTTCTTCCTCTTCATCGGGGTCATCCTCTTCTCCAGCGCCGTGTACTTCGCTGAGGCGGATGAGCCCACCACTCATTTCCAAAGCATTCCGGACGCATTCTGGTGGGCCGTGGTCACCATGACAACGGTGGGCTACGGGGACATGAAGCCTATCACGGTGGGGGGCAAGATCGTGGGGTCCCTATGTGCCATCGCGGGCGTCCTAACTATCGCCTTGCCCGTGCCAGTGATCGTCTCTAACTTCAACTATTTCTACCACAGAGAGACTGAAAATGAGGAACAGACGCAGCTGACACAAAATGCAGTCAGTTGCCCTTACCTCCCTTCCAACTTGCTCAAGAAATTTCGGAGCTCCACCTCTTCCTCCCTGGGGGACAAGTCCGAATATCTGGAGATGGAGGAGGGCGTGAAGGAGTCCCTGTGTGCGAAGGAAGAAAAGTGTCAGGGGAGGGGGGACGACAGTGAGACGGATAAGAACAACTGTTCCAACGCAAAGGCTGTGGAGACCGATGTGTGAATGGCTCGCTCTACCAGCCACGCCCCCTAGCATCTCCAAATATATTTATGCATAGACAGTGCAGTTATGAAAATGAAATATGCAAATGAGTCCAATGCATACGGTAGTAGCCATGGAATGGTAATACGTGGCATAATTGTTACTAAACTTGTATCACATGTCAAATAAATGAAACATCTTGGAGAAGAGGGAGGCTTAAACAGGAGCAAATCTATCTTTATATTTTTTATTAGAATGCAAGAATTTTGCACATGAACTGGAAGAGATGTTAATAGTAAAGCTGGTTGGTTCTAAGGAGAGTGAGAGTGTGCGTGTGCGTGTGAGGGTGTGTGACTGTGTATATGTGTAAGTGAATTGTCAACGTTGTTGGTAATTGTGCAGTGACAAGACGAGTTGGCATTTTGAAGTATTTACTGTGTAAGAACTAACGAATCTGAGCAGTCACTTTCCAGTGCTTTAATAGCATCTCTAATGTCTTTGGATTCTGTAGCTGTTTTTTAAAAATTGTACGAGTTATTGTGTATAAAAAAGAGAAAGTAAATTATTTAACAGAATATAGGTTACAATTTTATCTTGGATTTAATTAAAGTTTATTTTTGACTGGAAATTAACTTTTAAAAAGGCTGCAGGGGCCTTTAGAAATTGATTCTATTTTATTATTAATTTTGGGGAGAAATGACAACAAATGCCTAACGTGATGGAACTGGAGAACGTGTAATGAATTGTGTTCCCAGGTGACAGGACTGGAATTTGTGTCCCTTTGCACTCCTTTACGTGCCGAAGATGGGGAGAGACTTCCTGCCGGGAATGCTCACTTCTGGTGTAACAGTGCAGTGACAGTCATTGGAAGAGTGCTCGCTTAGTCTCGTTGGCTCTATTTTTCTTTGTGTGCAACGGATGACCCAAATGGCAGCCCACGGTTCTCCCCTGTTCCGAGCGCTAACTGGTGTAACAAAGGGACTGTGCAGTAAAAGTTAGCAACTGAATCTTTTGAAATTGGTCTGTTCTATTGATGTTTCAGAAATCATACTATCTTAAATATTTTTCTGCCTCTTGCGTCCAAAATAACTTAACCAAAGTTAATGCATGCACTGAGAGAATCTTTGAACACATACGATGCCCAGCAGCTATAGTGATTATGGCTTAAAATCTTTTTCTATTAAATGTGCAGCATAAATACCAAATTCATTAAGTTGATTGTTTGTGTGTACTACGGAGCAGCAAGGTGCGGGGAGGCACCTCTGATTTTAGCATTCTCTCTGCTAACGTGGGTATAAGGAAGCTTATATAAGCTTATAATGTGGGTATAAGGTGTCTCAAGACACCTGGTTTCCCCTTCACCATCATAACTATCTTTCTTAAAGGTTTTGGTGACATCCATAATGACGTTGAATTCAAGACAAGGTGTTCCAAAGTGTGAGGATAAAACTAGTAATGTACCTCACACTACTGACTCACAATAACGTAAGAGCTAGCAACTCAAATAATGTTCATTAGAGCCCTTAGTATTTGTTTCTTTCTGCTTCTTCTTTTTTTTTTTTTTTTTAATGCACTTCTATTCTTTACAGACTGGTTTTCCTGAGCTTTGGTAAAACTCCTGAAATACCAGATAGGGCATCTCATAGTACAATCTGGTGCTGGGAAAAGAAATTTCAGAAAGACCTGGGATTGTTTTGCTAAAACCTTTCCAACCAGGTTATCATTTGGTGAACCTCTTCTTGCCTCTTCTTTAATAGCATTTAAAGTTAGAGTGAATGGAATTATAGGGTGAAAAGTTGCTGTGTCCTGCTCCCTCTTTCATCGTCACCCCCAGGGAAGCACTTTTCTAGGGCCCCATTGGGAAGTCGGAAGGCAACAGGCCCTTCGAGGGACCACTGAAGGTGGAAGCCGAGAAATGGATGGGACAAAAGGAGCATGTGTCATTGGTGACCATGTCCTAAAAGATGAGACTTGCGTATGGTTTGGACTTGTAGCAAAAGCGTGACGAGCACTGCACGCAGGAGAAGGCCACTTTGGTTGGCCCCTAGTCCTGTGGCAAAGCGACTGAAGTAGTGATGGAGAACGGACGGGAACAGGTAAGCACTCTGGAATCGTGGCTTTCTCAGAGAGGTCTAATGCCTGCTACAAGTTATTGGAGAAAGATATTTAGAACTCATGAGTTTCACGTATTCTGTCAGGAGACTGTAAAGTCATGGATTGTTTCTTTATGTTGTCCCTATGCAAGACTGAGCTTCATGCATAAACGAGCCAGCTGCTGTTCAATGACTGGAGTTTCTTTTCTGGGAGTACGATCTCAGGGATATCTGTAGACAAAAGACCATGTCTCTTGTACTGTTCGTACCTACGTCAGATCATATGGTATAAGAAGTATTCTGCAGTTAATAATGTTTATTGCACATTCTATAATAGCAGTGATGATGCTGTGAAGGAGAATGTACTGGATTTCATTGTTTATATAACTTTTTTCCCTTTTAGATCTGAAAAGTTAAATTTATTTGCTGATACATGTTGCACTTATGTTACTGAGAATTCAGCAGAAGGTGTTACTTAGGAATCCGAGCACTTGAGTTAATCTCACACCGATTTTGTAGGGTGAGAAGGTCAGAAGTGCTGATCGTGGGCTTTCAAGCTAAATACTATTGGGTTGTCACAGAGGGAGTGTTTCTCCCCTCCCCTCAGGAAGCATTTATTTTAGGGTGTCTGGATCTTGCTTCAGCACTGAGAAGCTCTTGAGCTCTCTAGCCTTGCACACGGACACCCTGCATGCAACGCTTCTCTTACAGAGAAGGTGTGAAAGCAGGGCGCTGAGTGCAGCTGTGAATGTATAGCATTTTTCCAAGTCGGCAAAGCTCTTTAGAATCATTTGTGATAATTTTATACTAAGAAAAATGTTTCCAGTTACTCTGCGTAGCTGATTTAGGAAACTGGATGTTCTTAGCCCCACCATACACGTTTGTTATAGGAGAAGAGAGAGGTGACCCCACATAGAGATCAAAATTCCTGGGATCTGGGACACAGGTGCCACTGTGGATGATGGCAGTGCCTGGAGCATGCTGTCTGGGGTTATGCTCAGCAGGCTGCCTCCCAGGAGGACGCACTGCTCTTCCCCACAGATGCTTGACAAGGATACAGTTGGGCCCAATGGTTAAGAGGAGGAGGGGAGGAGGAGGAATTAACACATTCGACTCTGGGAAGGGGCAGTAGAACGCTCCAGGGAATCAAGCTGTGCGACCCGGGCACATCCTTTGATCCCCTCATGTCTCAGGGAATACTTTTTCTTTTCTTTTTCTCTTTTCGTTTCTTTCCTCCGTTTCTTTCTCTTGTCTTCCTGTCTCCCTTTCTTCCCCCACACCCCCATAAACCCAGATATTGGGCTACATTGCTACTTTTTCTATCTTGCTGTCAAAGGATCTTTCGTTCTCTCTCTCCCTCTTTCTTTCTTTCTTTCTTTCTTTCTTTCTTTCTTTCTTTCTTCCTTTCTTTCTTTCGTGATTTTTTTGGCTTGCTCACACTGCCTTAAGGGAAGGCCTAGGAAGGCTTGTGGAGCCAGGGTTTGAACCCAGATAGCCTCTGCCTGATTCTGTTTCCCTGAGCAGGTGCTTAAACAACTGTGCTAAGTACAGGCCCCTCTCTTAGTGTCAATATTTTCCTGCGGATTTATAGAAAGTATTATACTAACTGGATAGTTCCTGAGCATCTTTCAAATTACACTATTTTGGATTTTTTTTTTCCAGTGGTAAGAGCATAATAGTTTTAAACTCCCCCTGTTAGGTTAACTGCAGTGTCAGTAGTTAGACTATTTTAGAAGATAAATCGACCTGAATAAATGAGATGTATTTTGAAGCTCTTTCTCCTAGTAACTAAGAGAACTGATTCACTTAATGAAAACTAACACTTTTGTCTCCTGTTGAATGCTTATGGTAAAAGGCGGTAAGTAAACCTTTCTTGCCCTTTCCTAGTGCCATCTTGTCCCTACATAGAGCCTGAGGCCCTGTCCTGGGGAACCCCTCTAGGCCTGCACAGCAGCACTTCACGGCGCTGTGGCATTCCTTGTGAAATTTTCTCTAAGCAGAATCATGGCAGCTTTGTGGAAATCTCCTCTTTCAGCAGGCACTGAAATGGAACTCTGTCCCTGAGTGCAGTATATGCCTAAAGGAAATACCTGGGGTTAAGATATATATATATTTTCTAATTTTTGAGCAGCCTACATCAACAAGTAGAAAACTGTTTGAATGGCATTGGATTAATAGCGGGATCATTCTCACTTCTCAGCGGTGTCAGAAATGCCAGTGCTCATGGTCAGCGCCCGGGGCTTTCATGTATGGCGGGCGCAACCATCGCAGCTCTGAGTGGAAAGGAAGACCCTGGTGGTCTCTCACATTTTTAAGTGAACCTGTCCTGCTGTGTCCGTGGGCAGGGTGCAGATGATAATGTCCCTCTTTGTGTTCTTTTTATTGTTGTTGTTTGTTTTGTTTTATTGATACAGTTTAGAACGATTACAGGCTGTCACTCAGTGACATAAGGGCCAGTTCCAGGAAATCTTCCTGACCCAAAAGTCATTCTGAATTCCACAAGGGACACGTGATGTGGACAAAAGGCACTCCTTGGTTCTCCTGCCTGAGAAGAAGCTTGATCTAGGAAAAGGATTCTCCGGAACCTTGTAGCCACCACCACAGGTTAGCGGACAATCTCCTTTCCTAGGCTGGGAATCGGCAGGGCGAGGGACGGGCTGCGTTTGCGGTGGCAGGAACTGGTGCTGTCTTTGCAGTAAACTGGAAGATGCACTTCTGCAAAGCAAATGAAAATTAGGATTGGGTGCTGGGTCTTATTTCTGGCTTGCTTGTCTGTTTCCATAGTAGTCCCAATTTCTCATAATATCTTCTTTGTAAAAGTATGCTAATACACATCAGGCCATATGGCCTAACTCAAAGTTTAGAAAATACGGTCGCCTTATGTATGGATAAATCCATTTCCCCACAGCATGAGTTTGTTACTGATGAAACGATAGCACATGTGAGGAGCAAAATGCCCCTTGGGGCTCAGGAATCCCCTTGAGAGTCCGAGGCCTCAGAGTGCATGTTCGGGATGAATGGTGTGCTGGTTGTCCCGTCAGGGCTTTGGAAAGTACATCCCCAAGCCAGTGGCCCCAGCGCTGCCACCTGATGCCGCATTTGTGTTCAGTGGTGCCTTGGAAGGAACCTCCGTTGTGCAAGTTCTTGCTTCCTGGCGGGCAGAAGACCTAGGTGCGGGTTTCTGTACTGGGTGGCTTATCTGCGTCTGGTGTCACTCAGGCTCGGCAGCTGCTGTCTCCGATTCTATAGCCAGCGGACAGAATGCAAACATCACAAAAAGATAAAGTAACGCAGTACACAGAGACTCCAGAGGGCGAGGCGGGGGGAAAGCTAGCTGAGCAGCTGAGTCTGTGGGGCGCACACCTCACCCTCACTAGAACTAGATGCCAAGGACGCAGGGAGACCTCTGTCATGGCGCGTCACCATGGGCAGAAGCGGCCCATGGGTGAAAAGGCAGAGACGCGCTGCTGAGGGGACGTACAAGTGTATGCTTCCTAGGAATGCAGTGGGAGTGCAGCCCCGTCGAGCCCTCAGTCATAGCGTTCATTAAGAGTCACTTATAGCCGCAGAATATGCGCCTTCCTTTCCAGCTGATGACTGGTGTTGAGACACACGTGGAGTAGATTGTCTTGGTTCTGTAGTTCGAGGGTGGGTTTTCAGAGTCAGAAAGGGCGAAGACGTTTTGACCTTCTGTTTCTTGAGGGTTGGTCACCTCGTAAAGCAGCCAGCGTGGTGAGTTAGGTGAGCCCCGTGAGAATCCACAAATGCTGGGCTGGTGCTGAGCCAAGCAATTGTATTTGCTCAGCAAGACCTGCACTATATTCTTATTTTCACATTTGTTATATATTTCTTTTTTTCTTTTGCCTTGATCCTGGCAAAAGACTCATCTAATGCCAGGGACCCTTCTCATAGGGACACAGACAGCCAGCAGTGGTGGCACAGGTGGCATGGGCTCACCACCATCCATTAAATGTTCTGAGCAAAGCACCTGGGAGAAAAGTGGAGGTGTGGACTTTCTTCAGCCGTTCAGTGCGTATGGTTTTTGGGGAATGATGTTCCCGGGAGACGAAACAGTGTTTCTTCCCAGGTTCGGTAGGGTTCTTATGTCATCAAGCTATAATGCCACCAGGCAGTCCATCGGACAGTGGCACACGGAGTTTCATTCTCAGTAGGAAGGGTTGATTTGCACACGTTCTGAGCTGCTTCCAGATGCTCACTGTCTTTGGTTTTTTATGTCTGCTATTGCCTGCTTTGTAAAGAATAGTATCTGGACCAGCCGACCCATTGAACCACCGTGGCTTCCCTAGACACCGGCTAAGCCAAAACTCTTATTTTTCTGTTTCGTGTGTTAGCTTTTGTTAGCTGTGACTTCCTTGTCTCAGGCTTAACGATGACCTTAAAACATTTTGTGCTGCTTATTGATACAAACTCCGATCTCTTTCTGAGCCCTCACGTACAAAGCCAGGAAGAATTTGGAAAACAGCGTGTCTCACGGAGACGGAAATGAGCCTTTTCCGTAGTTAGCAGCGAGCACACACTGCTGCAAGTAGAAGCCGAAGAAACCTGCACCTGAGTGGATTGCGACTCTCCCCGAAGGACACTAATCGCTCCGATGGCTCCTGAGTGGCTCTTTTCTCTCCCTTTGAATTGGTGAGGATCATCATCCTCATGAGGCTTTTATTTGCCACCAGCCAGAGTAGAAATAATTAATGAAGCCCCCATTGCATGGAGCTCCATCAAGAGATGATAGGCTCTCTAGGGAATGCTTGGTATTTATATTTATTTCTTTGCTTGCTGTTCTTGATTGATGTCATTGTTGGTGTGACTGTAGGGAAAAGATTTTTTAATTTTAGGATGACTTGTCTAAAAGACATTAAAACGACTTCTGATGAAAGCAGAGATTGTAAGCATGCGCTGTGGTAGTAGCTCGAGGCCCATAGCTAGCTAATTATTTCAATCAATTAATGTGAGATTTGGAGATGGCCATCTGTATTCAGAGCTATTCATGCAGTGAGATTCATCCCATAAGTAAGCGTTCCGGTGCTCACGTTTGTGGAAGCAATACCAGAATCTGAGTTTCTCCTCTTTTCCTGACTTTTCCACGTCTTGTTTAAATGGGTGAATCTTAGGTAAATCCCTGGTCTTCCAGCAAATGACGTGGAAAGCTTGGCTACGCATTGGCTGTCAGGCGGCGAGCTGTTCAGCTGCAATTTTTCCTCAAACATTTGCTGATGACCCGTCCGGAAGTTGGTGTTAGCCAATGAGCAGGAACCGCTGCCTCTGCGTGCTTAGAATCAACCTGACCCAGCGGGTCCATGGGAAACAGGTTTCCTGCCTGTGTTCTTAGAAAGAGTCTCCGAACTTTGGACCATGTCATCCAGGACCAGCTCTGTCTTTCAGAAGTCAACAGGTTTTCATTTCTCACTGGAAGGATAAGAGGGTTTCTGCAGGATTCAGGACCACAGCCTGCTCATTGGAAGGTGGGTGGGAAGGCGTGAGGAGCGCTGGCCAGTGTGATGTAGAAAATGCCCTGGTTATCTAAAAATGGTGCATTTATGATGACCCCACTCTTGCTGACCCGGGAGATGCGGGAAGCTGAATGGATCTCTTAGAGGGAGCTTATGTGTGCGTGCGTCCCAGCGTCCTGGTTCTCTCATGGCAGAACCACAGAACTGCTGCTGGGCAGGGGGCTTCCTCCTAGGGAGCAGGGGGCTCTTCAGTCTTTAAGAGATACATGCATTTCAAAGGGAGCGTCTCTCACCCCTTTCCCAGGCCCAGTACCAGCAATGCGGCACATTAAGACCAGGAAATGTTGAAGTTAACCCCTAGCAGCCCCGGGAAGAACGAGCAGGAACGCAGAGCCACGTGCAGTGCTAGTATTGGGTGCCGCCGGTGTTCGAGGCTCAGAGGAATCGTAAAATCCGTGCCCTCCAATCAGAAGCCTGCGGCCGCTGCCGCACTGCCGCAGGTGGCGGCTGCTCCTCATCCATGAGAAGAGGAGGAGTCCTTTCCCTACTAGAACCCACAGGCTGCACAGGCTGCGCGAGTGTGTGAACCCGTGGAGCAGGAGAGGGTTAGACTCGATAAGGATGAGGCGAGGCGCCGTACCCCGAAGTGTGAATCATCTGGTGACAACAGCTATTTTTGCTTCTTCAAGGGGCTGAGTAGAATTTGGCTGAGATTGTCTCTGTTCAGGAATTCTTGTTTCTGTTTTGTACGTCCATTGCTAGGGGTTGTTTGAGTATGGCAGGGGTCGCTCCTCCAGAGTGCTGAGGGGAGCTGGGAATTTCATGCTGAAGCATGGTCTCTAGCCCCTTTCACTTAAAAAAAAATGGTGGTGCTGTTAGGTGCTTTGCAGGAGAGGGTAGAAAAGACTTCTGACTTTTAAAAATTTTCTAGCCTCCCTAGAAAGATTTAAGGAATAAACTCAAAGTAGACTATTTCAGTATAAAATCAGACAGAATACTAATGGCTTAGAGTATTCAGAGCTCTCCTTCTGTCTTTTCTGTACATCTCTGTCTCCTGATAAAACTAGGTCTTAGGTTTTTGTTTTTGAGAAAGCAGAGACAGACGTATAAAATGTTTGGATCTCTCTCCTTCACTCCCTCCCCATCCCTCCCCCTCCCTCCTCCTCCCTCCCTCCCTCTCCCTCCCAAGTCTCCCTCCCTTCCTCC
>PVJA010049911.1:0-13517 GCA_004027025.1 Myocastor coypus
CTTCCCAAAAAAAAAAAAAAAAAAAAAAAAAAAAAAAAAAAAAAAAAAAAAAAAAAAAAAAAAAAATTAGTGTTAGGACAAGTAGCACTTTATCAACTTAAATCTTGAGAATATATTCACTGAATAAATTGCAACTTTTTTGTCCTTTTATAAACCTAAATGCTCCCATATTTGATGACTCACTAAAGAATATTGAACCACAAACATTATGGAGAAGCATTAGAGAGGTTTCACTAAGCGTTAAATCACTTGAAGTGTTTTTCAGAAATTTGTGCCAATAGAGGTAAGAAACATAATAAGCAACAGCACATAATTAAGTGCTAGGGTTCTGAAGCCAGACAGAATAAGTGCTTGCTTGCAAAGCACAAGGTCCCGAGTTCAATCCCGGGTACTGGCAAAAAAAAAAAAAAAAAAAAAAAAAAAAAAAAAAAAAAAAAAAAAAAAAAAAAAAAAAAAAAAAAAAAAAAAAAAAAAAAAAAAAAAAAAAAAAAAGAAAAATCCTGGACTAGAGTACTTATCTGTATTTCTATATAAGAAAAACTGACAGGTCAAGGCCAGCCTGAACTATGTGGCAAGGCCCTGTCTTTAAAAAAGTGCAAAGAACTTACACAAAAAAAGAAAAAAAGAGAAAAATTAGTCAAATGAGAATGGCTAAGGTGGTAAGGAAATGAAAATACGGGGCCAGGGAGATAGCTCTGTGGCACAAGTGCCTGCCAGGCAAGTGCAAGGTTGTGAGTTTGAACCCTGGTCCCAGCAAAGGGAAAAAAAAGAGTATATTAATCAATGAAACTATGATATACCTACACTATGCTCTTAATATACAATCTCAACCTCTATAACTGTTAATAGTACCATTTTATGATTAAAAGGTTAAAAAAAACTGAATAGAAATAAAAGGTTAAATCTCAAGGTTCCATGTCTAGTAAGAGGCAGAACCAAGATTCTATCTCAAGAATAATAGATAGCAAAGCCTGTTTTCTTCTGCACTGAACACCTTGAAGAACTATAAAATAGGCATTTGCTTTACCAGGGATCTTTCAAGTCAACTTCATTAACTTTTAATTTTTTTCAATTAGATTATACAGATGTTTATAAATAGAACATTTGTTCTCATACCAGGCAGCTTCTTCCATATTAAAGAATAACAACTAATACACTTCTATAACCTTTATAGTAAGACAAGCTGTTTTAGATTACTGGATCACCTAATTAAAGTATTTCAGAAAAGTGTTTATTCTAATATTGGTTTCACTTTTATGTAAAGGCTATCCCACAAAATACACATACCAAGTCTACGACTGAGCAAAATGATTTTTCAACACACTCAATATATGTAGGCATCTCCATTTATAGAACATGGCTTTTATTTCCATTATCCCATAAAATTGTCAAAGATGAATTATTTTAAAACATTACCTAGGGGCTGGAGAGATACCTCAGCAGAGTTAAGTGCCTGTCTGGCAAGTTCAAGGTCCTGAGTTCAATCCCCAGTACCACCAAATAAAAAAAGTCACCCATAATCATTTGTTTATGTAAAGACTGAAATATTTTTTGTCCATTATTCTACAGTACAAAAGAGGAATAAGGTTTACACAAATTATGCTATTTATATTGTTTTCTTATTCCAATACAACTGGCCTATAAAAAGTCATCTTTTCTCTGTACATAATCACCATTAGTTTCATGTGTGTACCATCTAGTAACATCTAAAAACCCCAGTAACTGAACATCTCAGGTTAGTCTGAAGGAAAAAAAAAAAAAAAAAAAAAAAAAAATTCTATACCATAATAGAATCATCTGAGACACAAGCATATCATTACTACAAACAGATGTCATACTTCCTTTTGTATGAAAGTTGTATATCAATATAAAAGTTACCTAGCTATAAAGTTACTATGACTAATAGCAAGAAGCCTACCTGCAAGACTTCACTCTGATTTAGGCAAACAGAAAAAACACAACTTCTTGAAAAGGTAAAATAGCTTAAAGAATTTAATTTCTAAACAAATCAATCTGTTAGTAGTCACAAAATATGCTTGATATAGAAACCCACATTTATGTATTTAATAAAAAGTGTAAATTTACTTCAAAACATAAATTAACCCACTTAATGAATCAGCAGTGGTCCAAATTATGGTGAATTTTAAACAACTTCAGAATAAAATAACAGTTAAGTACTTTACACTGCTTTTTATCTTAAAAAAAAAAATGCTTACAACTTTTCATAAAAATAGTTTGAAGCAACTATTTTTCTTTTATTAACAGACATTTTCAACATTATGGGCAACATTTGTAAAATCTTAAGTTTGACAGACTTTAAAACATTCAAATACTGTGGTCCCTTTGATGTGGTTTATTCAGCTAGAAAAAAAAGCATGGTAGACAACTTAATACATTTTCATCAAATTGAAAGTAGTAAAAAATCTTCAAGACTCTACAGAGTTACACATCGTACCTACTGTATCATTAAAAATAGAAGAGTTTTTCAGCAAATAAAACGGCATACTGGTATGCTGTTGATGCATACCTTTTAATATGCACTGTCAAGTATTTACAACTACTTTTGTGAAGAGAACTAGAATGTAAATCTTCTGCAAAACTGGAAAAAAGCAATACAAAATTTGTGAAAGCTTGTTTCATACAAAAGTAAACCAGTTTTTCTCTTCAAATACTAGGTATCATAAGCAATGATTATTTTGGACATATTACAGTAACTCTTGAGGATGTTTTAATGCTGGAGGTAAGTTTACAGGTCTTGATTCTTCATCAAGGAGTACAAGATCTTCTATCTCACTGCCTCTGTATTTTCTTTTACATATCTTTACTACCACTTTCTTTTTGAGAAACAACTTTAATGCTTCTCTTGATGCAACTGCTTTTGCATTTTCTTTGCTTTTGCCACAGCCAGTGCCCAAATACACAGACTTGCACCTCAATTCACAAACAATACTTTCTTGAGAGCTTTTACTTTGAGGCAGATCTGCTAGTTCTTTTAGTGGGACAAAAAACACATCCAGGGTTGCTTTCAGAGCCTCAATAGCTGCGTTTAGGAGCTCTCCGTGATTAACATTGGGACTAAAGCCACCAACAGCTACCAGCTTCCATGCCACTGTTTTATACAGTCTATTGAAGAAAGGTTGCTTCTGTTTCACATCTTCATTGGTTAACTTGCAACAAGAGAATTTGACTGCACTCTCACTTGACTGTGAAGTACTTTTAGAAGCCAACTGTGAGGTACTACTCTGTGAGCTTATCTTAGATGCAAGCTGGGACACACTTGCTAAGGAAGTGCTTTTGGAAACCAGAGATCCACTGGCCTGGGAGCTGCTCTTGGAAGCTAACAGTGATGCAGCTAGCTGGGAAGTGCTTTTGGAAGTTAGCAATGATGTATTTGTTGAGCTGCTCTTCGAAGTCAGTAATGATGTGCCTGATGAACTATTTTTGGATACTGATGATGAAACACCTGCCTCTGAGCTAGTTTTGGAAGTTAGCCCACTTGACGTTGTCTCTGAACTAGGTTTAGAAGACAACAATGGCAACTCTACCTCTGAGCTTCCAGAGGTGCCCAACAAGGGTACCTCAATCTCTAAGCTGCTCTGAGAAGCTGGGACTGATGAGCTTTCCAAAGCACTCTTCTTAGGAGATCCACCTTGTTGTCTGCAATCACTGGGCTGAGTCATGTGACTATTCACACTAGATTTCAACAGTGAAGAAACAAAGGTTGCTGAACTATCTTTATCTGGAGCTTCAGATTCAGAAGCTTTTCCAGATCCTGCTGTTACCTGAGAGGAAATGCTGCTGCTGCTGCTGCTGCTGCTGCTGCTGCTGCTCTGGGCAGACACAGATCGATCTCCTTCACTTGGAGAGTTATTCTGAACGGACCTGCCAGAGCTCTGCATGGAGTTACCACTACTCTCTGATTTGGTGGATGACCCTGAACTCGTTGAACTGTTTTCTTGCTGAGCTGATGTTCGTTCTGATTTGGCAGGAATTTTTGCAGGATCTCGCTCAACTGTAGAATTGCTTTTTCCTTCTACAATTCGTTTTTTGGATGGTTCTTCTACCCCTTCTAAAAAAAAAAAAAAAGAAAACAGATACTTCACTAGGAATACTTCACAAATATCAATTGAGAAGACAGATTCTCATTAAAGGCATAAGTGAAACTATTTCAGAAATAATTTAAATGTAGAATATTAAGTTCTTAAAAATGTTAAGTAAACATCAAACTCTGGTAGTAAAAAAAAAAAAAAACAGCATCGGACAATAGAAAACACTTCAAATTCTCAAGTAATCAAAGGAAACTATCAAATTCAGAGCCTAGGACACAAAGACATGTAATTTAGACTTAGCATTCCAACTTGATTAATAGCATTATATAAATTTGATGTGTTAGTGTTAGCAATAATTCCTAATTAGATCAAGTTTATTTTCTAACTCCTATGTATGTTCACATCTATGATCTGCTAACCATTGCTACTCGATATCCCTCTTTTCTTCACCTTGGCAACCAGTTCGTCTCTTGTTGTATGGATTGGCGCATCTGTCACTTTGATGCCTTCAGCCATACTAAGAATTTTATCCATAACTTTTTGAGAGTACCTGAAAACAGAAAAAAAGTCGCTTTTAAAAAGTGGTTTGCTCGGTTCCCCCCACACCTTGACTAGTAGTTGTGCGAAAAACAGGCCACAGGAACTGCATTTCCTGGTTGCAATTAAGAAAGTATACCAACCGCCAAGAACTGCTTCCTGGAACTCCATAAACAAATGCCCAGCCTAGGAGGCGGATCTCTGCACAGTGACTTTTAAACCTAGCGTCCATCTGCAAAAGCGCTTCCGGTTTAACGCAAATAACTCCGTCAACAACCCCCCAGACGCAGAGAACCTACCCGACCGTCTGTTAATTACGTCTGCTGCTCGCAGGGACGCCCTTCACGCCCTAGAGGGCAGCCGGTCCTGCGCATTCCCGCGCTTCGCAACTTCCCCTCCCCGCCGACGCCGACGCTGCGGCCGGCTCCGCGACCCGGCGTGGGGGCGGCGGACAAAAAGGAGAGAGCTGGGTAGGGTCGCTTCCTCACTCACCGGCACCCTAGGAAGACATGGTTTGCCCAAGCCATGGAAAAAGAGATAAGCTGCTGCAACTGCCGACTGTGGGCCCCGCTCTTGGCGTCAGCAGCTTCGTCTGCGTTAGCGGAGTCGACGCCGCCAGCAGGCGCCAGGTCCCCAGCGTTGCGAAGCAGAAACTCGCGGCGGTGGCGCCAGTGTTTGTCAGTCTCGCCCTCGCAGCGCAGCGCCTCCACCCAGGCGGCCACCCGCGGGTTCTGGCTCAGGTACTCGGACACCTCCCGCGCCATGTTGGATCCGCAGGCCGCGGAAGACGCGAGCTGACGTGCAACGGACAGCAGATGGTGCGCAGGGGCGAACGGCCCGGCCCTGTCACTGCGGCCTGCACCGGCGGCCTTTCAGAAAACGCCCCTCGAGAGGCCCAACACCAAACAACAGCGACGGGCGCAGCTGGACCGCCCACTTCCGCCTGCCGCCAGCTCCTTCCCTTTTATAACCTCGCGTCGCCGCGCGCCCGCACGTCCTTCCGGTGCGAGCCGGCCCTCCCAGGACGCTTTGCGGCGTCCGGACGCTGCGTCGTTGAGCAGGGTGTGGGGGAGGCCGACGCTGGCCACGTCCCGCCTTATGGGGCGGGGCGCCCCGGCCCTCTCTGGCGCTCCGGCCTAGAGCAGGAATTCGAACGTACGGGTGCCCAGTGTGACACCGCCCGCGCAGGGCCGTCCCTCCCCCTCCCGCTCCCTCGTCCTGGGCGCGGAATCCTGGTCTGCCGGCTCCTGCTGCGGGTCCGGAGTCCCCGCGGGCTGAACTCTGGCCGAACTTGGGCCGCCCAGCCTCCTGTAGGCCTCTTCTCCGCGACGCTTGCTTTTGAACGGGAGCAGAGTAAACCAAAGGGCCCCTTTTAAACTACCAGAAAATAGCTTCGCGCACTGTTTTGCAAGTAAACTAGCGAAGCATTCCGTCCGTGGGCATCTCAGTGTTGGAGGTCGTTTAGGAATGTGTAGGTGCCTATTAGTAAAAATGTGGTTATCTAGTTGGGTGTTGTCAGTGGGAGCTGTAGGCGACGGGTTTGGTTTTCGTAGCTTCTTAGATCTCTAGTTCCACCCAAACAATTATGCTTCCTCTCCCGTTTTTCATCAGTAATGTAATACGACAGTGCACCAACACCCTAACTAGTGATATTAGCCCCACCAGGACAAATGGTCAAGAGACAGTGAGAGTGTACCTGTTTATGTCTTATGTCCCAAGCTTCTCCCTCTAAGCTATTTTTTTCACCTTGGATTATTTTGCTTTTTTTTTTTTTTTTTTTGCAGTTACGCCATGCACTATTACCACAGATTTATTTTTAACGTTTCCTATTCTAGATATACATGTAAGATTAAAATTAATACGTTCAGGGCTGGTCAAATAGCTCAGTGGATGAAAGTGCCTGCAAGCAGGTATAGGGGCTGGGGGGTTCATTCCCCCTGTCTGCCAACCCACCCTAGACTGCAATTGAGCCTGGGCGGGCTGGGAGCTCTTGGGAGGCTGTAAACAGGCCGATCACTACGTGTGTGATCTAGTGGTCAGACCCTGAACACCCTGTAGATTCTTCCCTAAAAAAATGAATGCTTTCATACATGATAAATTATGACATTTTTCTTTCAATAAATGTGTGCTGTAAAAATACTTAAATCAGAATAATCAAACAAGTCACCCAGATTACATTAACAAAAAAGACATACATGCTGGAATAATCAAAACCTAGCGTACTTTGTTGCTATGCCAAAGGAAACTATAAAAATATGCACAAAGACATAGTGAAGCTTGTAATGTTGCTTTTAGTTTTATTATTTCTTTATAGTGAATTGCTGAAAAAAATGGATGAAAGGATTGCTGAAATAGGCTATTCAAAAGATGCAGAAGTTTTACCATGTTTATCCTTTCATTAAATCTTTGGCAAAGGGGCATAAGTTAAAAAAATGTATGATTATGTGCCTATATGATTAAGTGATTGTTAAATCAAGAATTTTATTTTTATTGCTCTATAACTTTCCTTTGGTAGACTTCACTGCGATGAAGAGAGAGCGAACAGAGTCTACATTAATATAAATATGTATATATGTATATATATATATTAATGTAGAGAGAGAGAGAGGGAGAGGAGACATCTCCCTAAATGGCCTATGCTAGCCTTTTACTGGTGATCCTTTTGCCTCAGCCTTCCCAGTAACTAGGATTACAGCAGTGCACCACCACTCCTAGCTGAAGTTTTTGGTTATAATAAAAGTATTATAGTTTGAAAGCTAGAATACTTATTTGCAAAATCTAGGTGCTTGACAAAAGAGTTGTTTTCTTTTTAATTCTTAAAAAGTTGACTATGCTGCTCATGATATTGTAGTGTCTGTAATCTCAGCACTGGGGAAGCTGAGGCAAGCAAATTACATATCATTTGTCTCAATAAAAAAGTTGACTTCTCATATAAAGATTCAGGAGATGGAACATGGACTACAAGGTTGAGAGGAATGTATTATCCATGAATGTCGTATACCATATGTTCTTGGTGACAGTCTCACTACCTTGCCTGAAGTGGATTTAGCTTAGTGGTAGATACCCAGCAAGTATGACGGCATGCATTGGGTCTGCAGCACTGGAAAAGGAGAAAGGGGATTGGGGCTTGGGAAGAGAGCCAGAGAGTAGCTTCTTGGTGGTAACTAGAAGAATCAATAGCAATTAAAGCTAAGAACTAGGATGAGTGGAGTTGGCTAATGTGAATTGGTGGATAGACACAGATTCAAGAGTAGAATGACCGATTAGTCTCTATCTGAACCTCTGAAGAGTACAACCTACACAATTCCCTGAACCAACATAGGTTGGCCTTTAAAAGAGGTGAAAGGCACAAAGAAAAGATTTGTAGCTCTAATAAGCAAGGATACAGGCTCCTCCTCACATCCCCATGCAATGTGCATACAGATGTGAGGCTGGGTGTGGATAGCACAAATCAGCAAAGGGCGAGGCAGCTAAGGCTGGGATACAGCTCTGCAGCACAGTGCCTGCCTGGCAAGCACAAGGTCGTAAGTTGGATTCCTGGTACCAAAAAAAGAAAAATGGGGGGGGGGGATGCAGCTGGTTCTCCCCAAGAGTAAAATGCTGGTGAGACCAAGTCAACGGGAGAACCCTGAAGCTCTCCTGCAGTGACCAGTGAGTGTGTTATTTGTGCTAGGAGTTCAACCATATCAAGCCTGAAGGGAAGAAGGCACAAGAGACAATGCTGGAAGGCTACATGCTAAGCCTCTCCCCGACCACTGCCACCACTAGGAAATCATCACAGAAGGAGGAGAATCCTAACCAAGTGAGAACTTTCCACTTGAATCCCCAGTTCCTTCACAATGTGAGAAAACTTAGGAAAATGACAAGTGAAGTCACAAGTCATCCCCATCACAATGAAAATGAAAGCACAAGGATGTTTAGAAGAGGTTTCCTGGGTTAAAAGCTGCAGAGAAATTGAGTAAGAGGAAGATTGGTATTAGCAGTCAGATTTAGAGATTCAAACCACTGATAAGCAAAAACTGTGTTTGTGTGTGTGTGTGTGTGTGTGTGTGTGTGTGTGTGTGACAGGGTTGAACTCGCCATCTTCACACTGAGCTATACTCCCAGCTTTTTCTATTTTTATTTGAACAGGGTCTGGATAAGTCACTAAGTTGCCCATGTTGGGCTCTAATTTTTAGCCTCTTGCCTCAGCCTTCCAGGATGTGGGATTACAGGCTTCCATTCCCACCTGCAGAGGCACTTGTGATGGCATGATGGATGTATACTGAAGTGAGTTCAGTTGAAAGACTTTGGGCAGTAGGGGAATGAGGAGGGGAATCATGGTGTGAAGGAGCTTTTGAATTTGATGTGGGTGTAGCTTGAATGCATGGATCTTAAAGAAACGGAGGGTAATTTGAAAAAGTATGAGGGAGTGGGACAAAGAATTGGGGAGATTAATTGTAGATAGAAAAACACTTTCTCCATTTTATTTTATGTTTTGGTACTGGGAATTGAACTCAGGACTTATGCTTGCCAGGCAGGCACTGTGCCACTCACTAAGTTAAATCCCCAGTCCACTTGCTCCATTTTTATTTTATTTTATTTTTATTTTATTTTTTTGTTTCAATTTTTTTATTGTTTAAATTTAACAATGGTTATATTACATATTTTCATCATCAGATCAGTTTAGATTAATACATATAGGTATATAAGATTGATCAAACAATTAAACATTAACCTTTCTAAATCCACATTATGTGTTTTTTTTTTTTCCCCCTTTCTTTTCTTTGAAAGTTGACATATTGCATATTGTCCTCACAATCATTCTACAGAGTACAGTGTGTGGGCATGACCCACCTCCCTATTGATGTTGCTTAGAAAAAATAAAAAAATTTTAAAAAAACCAAAAAGGAAAAGAATATACTTCTCTTTGGACTAAGAGGAAGCAGATACATACACAGTCAAAGGTTTTGCAATTGCAGTGGGCCACCAGTGAAGCTCACTTTCTCCATTTTAAAAGATAAAAAGGATCATAAGTTTTGAGGTAAGAAGCTGAGATGGAATAAAGAGTGCTTGAAATAGCAGAGGAAAAGCTGCCCAGAACAAGTTTAAATTCTGGCTAATTAAAAAATTGTATATATATATATATATATATATATATATATATATATATATATAGAGAGAGAGAGAGAGAGAGAGAGAGACAGACAGACAGACAGACAGACAGACAGACAGACAGACAGCGCACACATACATGCCTGGAAAAAAATAATGTTTATATAGAATAAAAACGCATAAAATGTGCTAGATGTGGTGGTGCATGATGTAATTCCAGCACTCAGGAGGCTGAGACAGGGTAATTGCTATGATTTGGAGGTCAGCCTGAATTTCATAATGAGATCCTGGTTGAAAAATATTTGCTACTTGGGAGATTAAATGGGAGCATGACATTCTATTTTATCTTTTCCTGTGACAAATTAACCCCACAATTAATTGTGGCAAATTGACTCCAATTTCATTTATTTTTTTGTTGCATGAAAATTATACATACTTGCAATTTAGAAGGGCTACATGTACATCTACTGATTTGAAGATGTTAGAAAATGGAACTTTGTGCACAGGTTTATAGATTCTAGTTTGATTATGTTGAAATGTGTGTGACCAAAAAATTCTGATTTAAAATGGCTTTTGCTTAAACAAAAAGGAAGTTTATTGGCTGTGTTGTTGGCAGTTGAGAGCAGATTGTATATTCTACAAGGTCAAACAATATGCCCAAGAAGCTTGTTTTTCTCATGGGACTTGCTTTCTCTGGATGAGCTTATATCTCTGGTAAGCACCCTTATATAGTGACAAAAGAGTTCCATTGTCTGACAGCAGACATCCTTTCTAGCTCCACAGTATCAGTAGGAAGAGAGCTGATCTTTCCTGGAAGTTTCTGGCAGCATCCTGAGGTTCTGTTGGGAATTCACTAGCTTGTCAGACCATACATCTGTTCCTTAAATAAATACTGTTGCTTAGGAACATGAAATTGTATGGGTCTGGGGGCCCACTGGAAACTCATTCGACCCAGCAAGCAGGCCTTGTGTGCCCAGTGTGAAAAACTGCTGCAGAACTCCCTGCAGAGAGCCTACAGACAAGACCCACCCAGCTGATCCAGGAGCAGAACGTCTTGCCAGAGTGGCACAGCATGTTCACCTCCAAGGGCTGCAAAGGAAGAAGTAGAGCTCAGCAGCCAGACTCAAGCCATACCCACCTGGATGACTTTGAACTCGGTATATCTGGACCTGGTGCTAAGGTAAGAACTCTACCAAAGCTCTACACCAAAGGTCAGAAGGCAGGGCTACACAAAATGACAAAGAGCTGGAGCAAAATGTGCTCTCAGGCCCACCCAGAACAAATACAGGAGATAATATCATAGAAGAAATTGTAAATCACACACCTGAAATCTCTGAAATAATAGCATCCAAAGTAAAGAAACAATTGCAGAAAGGTATAGAGGAAATCAGATCAGAAATAATTTCTGTTGAGTTTTTTATTTTGTATGTGTGTGTGCAACCAGAGTTCGAACTCATGACCTTGCACTTGCCAGGCAGGCACTTGTGCCACAGAGCTATTTCCCCAGCCCCTCAGAAATAATTTCTGAACTATAAGAAGAAATAATACCTATAATAAAAGAAGTACTAAGTCCTTCTAAAGACACTGATTAAAAAAAATGGAAGAGAATAGAAAAATGATGGAATCCTTGAATGAGCAATATAGGAAAGTAATAGAATGTATGAAGCAAATTCAAAGTGCTATTCAGGAACTTAAAAGTTCACTCACAAGTTGGCAAAACCATTTCAATTAAAGTGAAAATAGACTTTCAGAACTTAAAGACATCATTGCAGCTAGTGAAGAGGTAAGAAAAGATCTTTTATTAACAACTAGAATGTAAGAAAAAATAATTCAATATCTGCAAGATGTTGCAGGGGGCCCGGCGGGATGGCTCAGTGGTCTAAAGCGCCTGCTTGGGAAAGCTTGGGCGGCTTCAGGGACCGTGGTTCGATCCCCAGCACCATATGCTGCGCCAGCCCTGCCCTTGGGGCAGGCTGAGCCGGCCATAAAAAATGAGTGAATAAACAAACAAAGGTTCTGAAACAAGAAATAAATTAATTAAATAAAAAAATTCTTTAAAAAATCATGTTAAAAAAAAAAGATGTTGCAAAGATGAGCAATGTAAGACTAATAGGATCAATGAGAAAGAGTCAATATAAATGATATAAAAAGAATATGGGCAGAAGTAATAGCAGAAAACTTCCCAAATATGGGGAAACAATGTGACATTCACATAACAAGCATATAGAACTCCAAATAACATCAACTCAATTAAAACCACACCCAGGCATATGATAATCAAGATCATCATCCCCTCTCTTCCCCTCCCCTCCCCTCCCCTCCCCTCTCCTCTCTTTTCTCTTTCTTTTTTCTGCATCCAGGGTTCAAACTCAGGACCTTGCACTTGCCAGGCAGGCACTTGTGCTTCTGAGCTATCTCCCTGGCCCTAAGTCATTATTTTTGACTGACTGGCTTGCCTAGAACATTTTTCATGAATGACTTTGGGATAGTTCCTCAACTGCCACTATGGGTTATCCAGCTCTTCATTCTGCTTTCTGCCTGCACAAAGATAATTTTGCTATTCAAGTTTACTTGCAAGTCTAATACTGGGCCCGGCGGGATGGCTCGGTGGTCTGAAAGCACCTGTTTGGGGAAGCATGGGCAGCTTCAGGGACGGCAGTTCGATCCTCGGCACCACATGCTGCACCAGCCCTGCCCTGGGGGTGGCTGAGCCAGCCATAAAAATGAGTGAATAAGAACAAACAAAGGTTCTGAAACAAGAATAAAAATAATAAAATAAAATTTAAAAAAAAAGAAAGTCTAATACTAAGCCAGTCCTAATTGGAATGCCTACATTTCTGAGTTAACTCTGAGACCAAAGGGGGAAAAATGTACCAGAAGCATGTTGAGATCAAAGCTCTGGGGCTTATGACAAAAGGGAGTTTGTAGGTAGGGAGAGCCGGAGACATAGAACTATGAGTTATGGGTGTGGAGATAGAACTGCATAGGTAAAGAAGACTGTGCTTATGTTAGGGGTAGGCCACTATTCTTTTTGGAATCACAGTTTGTATCCCCTGCTTCACTCCAAAAATGTAATAGGGGTGGCTGTGTGAGTGGAATACACCCTGCGCTTTACAGTCAGGGGCCCACGTGAGAGTTCAGACTAAAAAGGCAATGATGTGCAGCTGAGCAAAATGGAAGCATGTAATGCTGCCTAGCCTGCACAAGGTGGTTAGTACCAAGCAGGATAGACCACCTGGGGGTGATCGGCAGCAAGAATTAGACAAGTTGGGGCTGGGAAGATAGATTAGTAAAATAAGTGCTCGCCTGGCAAGTGCAAGGGCCTGAGTTCAATTTCCAGTTACACACACACACACACACACACACAAGATAAAAATTACTTAGCATATGGTTCTTTCACCAGCTCAGTATAGCCCAGGAAGTAGTTGCATGGCTTGTGGAGAATGATGACAGGTAAAAACTAAAGAAGGTGCCTCCTCCCCAAGTCCATGCTACTGTATCCAGCAGCTTTCTTTCTTTTTTTTTTTTTTTTTTTTTTTTATTGTTTAAATTTAACACGAGTTATATTACATATTTTCATCATCAGATCAGTTTAGATTAATACATATAGGTATATAAGCTTGATCAAACAATTAAACATTAACCCTTCTAAAGCCGGGCGGGGTGGCTCATGCCTGTAATCCCAGCACTTGGGAGGCTGAGGCAGGAGGACCGGTGCGAGTTCGAGACCAGCCTCGGCTACAAAAGTGAGCGCAGGACCAGCCTCAACTGCATAGCGAGACCCTGTCTCAAAAAGACAAAAAAAAAAAAAAAAAAAAAAAAAAAAAAACAGAAAAA
>PVJA010049912.1:0-13525 GCA_004027025.1 Myocastor coypus
TGTCTGTGACCTACATTAAGGGTTGGCAAGTAGGGCTGATTTGCAGTTGCACAGGCAGAGAGCAAAGCATAAAGGCAGGCTTTGAGACCAGGGAAGATGTGTGGTGAAGCCTCTCAGATTTGTAGTGTGTTCCTGTAATCCCAGAGCTATGGGCCGCTAAGGCAAGAGGATTACAAGTTCAAGCCCACCATAGATAAACAAGTGAGTCAGCAAGACCACCTCTCAAGGTAAGACTCTAAAAGGGCTGGGACCACAGCTCAGTGAGAAGGCCCTGGGTTCAATCCTCGGTACCCTCCCAATACACACATATACACACATGGACACATATCATATCTCTAATGAAGCAAAAGCTGAGAGGTGCATGTTGAGATAGGAACGTAGGAAAGTAAGTATGGCCTATCAATCCTAGGACAACAGCAGAGCAGTTCCTAAAACCCTGCAGGTGGGCTTATCTTCACAAGTTCAGCAGGACTAGAGTACCTGGGTGTGACCCCAGGGTGGAGCGCATGAAGACAGGCCATTACCTTCGGCATTAACTACTGGGTCGCTTACTAACTGCTGACCCTGTGCTGGAGGCCTTCGTAATTTTTCTTTTTTTTACATTTGTACTTGGCCCAAATTAGGTCTGTAAAATCTGCTTATTGCCTTCCTTTAATAAAAGCGAAGCTTCTGCCACCATTCATACTTGTTTTGGCCTAATACTCATCTGGGATAGAAAGAAACTAGAAACCGCCTCTGTAAGGAGAGTCCAGTGTCCTGATGCTGGCAACAAGATGGACACATGCAGGACGGATGGAGGGGACTGCGTATAGCATGTCCTGCCAACTTCCTAGCCAGGCGTAGGCAAAGGTGCTCCTCTCAGGCTGATGGCCTCCACGTGTGGGACCAGTTCACCTCCACACGTCAGCTCCTGGGCTTGCGACCAGACACTGCCTTGCAGGTCCTCTCCTTGTGTTCAGGAGATCTGGCCTGGCATCTAGGCCTAACGCTGCAGGCTAGGCTCAGGGACTCTGCTTCTGCCCTACATGCCATGGCATGGATATAGACCTGGCTCATTCTCAGTGCTAGAGAATAAACGAGACACTTACACACTGGTCTGCCTTGCTCACCTAATCCCTCCCTTTCTCTTGTGCTGGGGTTCCCATCTCTCTGTCTCAGCCTTTCCCCAATCCCAGTTCAACCCTTCTTTTCCTGCCTCTACTTCCAGTGACACCTGTCCCGTTTAGAAAGACCCTTCCTTGAGCTCTTCTCCCCGCTTCGCAAACCCTACCACCAAATCCAAAACCCTTACTATATTCTTCTCTACTGCCATTACCCTGTGACTTCACTCTCCCATATGTCATTTCTTGTTTAAAACATAAATTTCTAGGCCTGGGTCCAAGTTTCTGATGCAGCAGGCTGAGTGCCAGGCTCCAATGTTTGCAGCTCTATAAAGCTCCTAAGGGATCCCAGTGCAGTGGTCTGGGGACTACACAGGAGAGCTACTGCAAAAATGTGTGATCAGGCAGCAGAAAAACCTGGAGCGAACCTGAGAGTGCTGGCCTGGAATCCCAGCACCTGGGGAGGCTGAGCTGGCAGCATTGGAAGCTCATGGCTACCAGCTACCATGGGCAACTTAGAGAGACTGTCTCAAAATAGCAACTAAACAGATAGAGATGGAGCTCAGTTGTAGAACACCTCCGGGTTCAGTGCTCTGTACTGAAATAAAACAAACAAAAAGAATGAAAATAACAGAAACCTTGGACTTGATATGATATGGATTTTGTCCCTTTTCACTGGTCTGACTCCAGGCATTACATGGACCTTAGTTTGCTGATCTGCAGAAGGGATAACTTCTCATTCAATTATTCCGAGGTTTAAAATCAATGACATGGCAATGCCAGTGGCAGAGCACTCAGCTAGGAACTTGGTTATCAGCAGATTCATAAGCCGAGTGTGGTCTGTGCTACTGATAAAGGTGGTGTGCGATGTCCATCCTTTGCCGCTCTAGCACTTTTGTCACCGATAGGACCAGCCGATGGGTTATCTCTGGCACACACTGATAACAGAGCCACAGCGCCTTCAGCTTTCTCAGAGATGGGCGCCTACTGCTTTTTTGTCTGCGTGCGTCTGATCACTGAAGCCTTGTTTCTAGAGAAGGCCTTAGAACTTCTCCTCTTGATTTATCTCCTCCTCAATAGCAATGATTATAATCCTAATATAATAGTCACTGTGAGTTGAGGGGGCACCATCTAGTGAGTATTTTGCATGTGTTACAGTGTATAAACCTAACAGGAGCTTGCTATAGATGTGTGATTACCCCTCATTTCTCAGGTAGGAAAATAGATGTACGTAGGCCTTGGGAAGTTCGTTGGGTTCCCACAGCTGGTATCAAACAGCAGTCACATAGGTCCTGTGTGTCCCCAAGAGAGCCTCACTGGATAAACCCTTCAATGACAGTGGTTACAGTTGATACCACTGTGAAACACACACCTCTTCCTCCTTTCAGGGACAATAGTGGTTGGAATGGAAATAAAAGTTAAACTGAAATAAAAATGAGATGGATGACCACAATGTTACAAAATTGTAAACAGACAAGATATTTTGTAGACAAAAATAGGATGCTATTTGAGTTCCAGATGCAGCAAACTTCCCATACAGGCCCAGTCAGGTTTGGTGCATGGGGCTCTGGCTCTGGAGTGCCCTTTGCTCTGCCACGGAGATGCCATGTTGCTGCTTTCTCCACAGTCTTGAAGAACCAGTCACATGCCTTCAGTGCCATGTATGGCCAGATCGTTTTAAGAGAAAAACATATCCCATATCTACCCACCATATTTAATCCTAGAGAGGCAGGCAGTTCATCTTGGGCCAGCAAGACCCAGAAAGGGACTGCTGGAAGGGATAAACTTCCCTGGACTTCTGGGAAAGCTGGGCAAAAAACAGGTTCTCCTCCTTTGGAATCCCAGTCTCACTATGCCCACTGTAACTCTTCCAGAAGCTTCACCTCAGCCCCTGCCAAGCACATCACCTCTCTCTGACCTTTACCCTCTGACCCCTGCTTTTCTTGCCTTTGAGCAGTGCACACAGATTGTCCAGGCCTCCCAGGCCTGTTAGGTGTCAGATTCCTGACTTATTAGTTTTCAGTATCTGGCTGTTCTTTCTTTTAAGTATCACTACTATTTCTAGCTCATTTTCTTTTTCCATCTAAACTGTCCTTTCCCTCTATGAAGCCCTGGGAGGCCATGCCGGCCTCCCCAGCATTTCCTTGTTGTCTCTTTCTCCCAGTCAGCCTCCATCCTGTTGGAACTCTGCACAGACCCTGCCGGTGGCCTTTTCTTACCTCCTTGCATCCCCAGTAGGCATGGGACAATCTCAGTGGCCTTAAACCGGCCTTCAGCACTCCTCAAGATCCAGCCCGTGCTGTCTCATTCTCTGTGCTGTGGGAGTGCTGCCTTGACATCATAGTCTCTTACCCCAAGATCCAACCTTGCTGAGTCTTTTGCCTCCTAACCTTTGCTCCATGCATTGAACTCAGGGCTTTCACACTGAACAGCAACTCTGTCTATCTATCTATCTATCTATCTATCTATCTATCTATCTATCTATCTATCTATTGTCTCTCTATCCATCCATCCATCCATCTGTCTTTTTAAGACACAGTCTTGCTAAATTTCTAGTTGTCCAAAGTGGCTTGAACTTGTCATCTTCCTGCCTCAGCCTCCCAGTGTGTTGGGATCACAGGCATCACCATGCCTGTCTAGTTTTCTATGTTCATGGCTTCCTTCTCTGGGCGTACCTGGCTGACACTGTCATTTCTCCAAAATCATGTCAGCTGTTAGATTCTCTCTGAATTCCTCCTTGCTATAGGGTCCCCTCATGTGGACGCATTTTATGGTTCTTCACCCTTTCCACCCAGCAAGGTCACTCCATTCTGAGTCTCTTCAACTCCCAGCCTAATAAGCCACATCCACAGTGGAGCAAAAGAGCGTGCCTCTGTGTGGACAGCCTCCCCTAGTATCCACCCTCCTGGATCTCCCTCTCCTTCATAAAGAAGTCTGCAGCTCAGACACACTCTCACCTTGCCTCTCAGCCCTGATATCATTGGAGAGACCTCAGTGTTGGCATGGACGACCAGCCAGCACCCCGTGTTCTTCATTCCTTTATCTCTTGTTACAAAGAAGCTTCCACCACTTTCCTTTAAGGTCACAATCCAAGGGCCACAATCATATAAGCCAAACCACTCCTCAAATGACAAAGGTCTTACCTTACTTCTTCCCACAGGCTGCCAGAACTTGCACCGTCTTTCCCAACACTGTCAGCTTTGGTCTACAGACTGTGTGCAGCTCAGGAGCTGAGAAATGCCACGGGCTACAATAAGGACAATACTTGAACTCCCATTTACTTTGCAGCTTGTCTCCTGGCATTTGTTTTACCTTGTACATGACTATAAACGCGCCTACAGAGGTGTATATACTTAAGGAAGCTCATAAACTCTGCGGCAGACTCTGTGCTCTGGTCCTGTGCTAGCTACCTAATGTGTGGCCGTGGCAATTCATTGACTGCTCTGCGCCTAGCATTCTCATACTGTACAGTGAAGGCTTTTACTCCATGCAGTGGATAGGAAGGTCAGGAAGCCTGAAGGCAGCATGGGCTGGCTCGTAGAGAGCACACAGCAGTGTTAATGATGACTTGGATGAAATGTCTTTCTTTAAATTGGATACAGTAATAAAAAATGGACTTCCAACCCCTGCTTTCTATTACTTTGTTAGTGACCCAGTAGTGAAATTGATGAAAAGGGAAGTAGACCTGATCAGAAGAGGTAACTGTCAAGGCTGCACAGAACTGTGTACAGCAGGCTCTCTGTGCAGCTAAGCAGGACCAGATGTGGTCACAAACTGCTCCATGCTTGAAAAATTTTTCTGCAGAATTCTCTCAGCAAAACACTAATTGACATCTTCTTGAAAACATAGGTGGCTGGCGCCGAGCCATGTCCTTTCTTCTTGTTATCATGTAGAGTTATCCCTGCTTGTGAGCCAAATAATGATAGGCTGGCCACGTTTCAGTACAGATTTGGACGTGTTCAAAGAACATCGGGACCGTAACTGCCAGTGATCATCTCAGCTTTTGTCTCTGCTTCTGCGATTTACTTACGGCCAGAAAAGGAAAAAAGAAATATGTTCTCTTTAGCTCTATCCAGGAGCTACTCATGGTGCCCCAGCGGAAACTTGTCCTGGAAACAAGGGGAAGAGTCAGGCTAGGCATGAGGTGACAGTGAACTCTGCTGTGGATTCAGCCTCAGTCTCCACAAAGGAAAAGGAAAGGACTGCAAACCTACGCCCCTCCCTGAGCTGGATGCTTGAGCCCAAGGAAATGGCTCCAAGCTGAGACGCAGGGCTCAGACCCAAGAGCATGGCCTTCCCAAGTTCCATTTGCCTGCATAAGCTACTCTGTGCCACAGTAACAAAAGTCCGTCAGATCTCAGTGAGGTAAAAGAAGAAAATCTCCACTTCCCTTTCACGTGATGTAGTCCAGCAGGCTGGCAGCGGTGCTCAGTGTAAGGACTCCTGTTCACGGAGCTTATATTTCAAAATATCCTCCCCAAGCATGTCCTAATGAGTGCTTCTCAGGCCAGCCTCACACTCTTCTGACCCAAGCGATGTGTGTCATATAGAGCCACACACCTACGCTCGGGTATAAAAGAATCCCCCCTTGAACCTGGAGGGAAAGAAAAGGTGGATGTTGGTGGAAATTATTAATAGATCCTGTGTTAGTCAGCTTTTCATCCCTGTGACAGAAGACTTAAGAGAAGAAAGATCTATTTTGGCCCACACTTTCAGATGTTTCAATGTATGGTCAGTTCCATTATTTCCTGGCCTACCCTGAAGCAGGAATATCACATAGGAAGGACATGAAAGAGGACAGTTGCTCACCCAGTGGTGACCAGTAGCCCAGCTGGATGGAGGACAAGATGCAGCCTTCGAAAATCCTATTTCTTGGGACAAGGCTTCAACTCCTGAAGTTTCTATCCTCCCCAATAATTCTATAAAATTATAAAGCATCAACAGATTAATCTATGCATGACCCAGACATTCCCCAAACCTCACCTCTAATACTGTGGCACCAAGCACCAAGCCTTAAGCCCAAAAGTTTTGAGGAGATATTTTTGATTCAAATCATAGCACCACCACCACTCCAAGCATGAAACTTAACCTGCCTGAAAGGGCCCTCTGACAGCATTCAGGGGAGCAAAGGACTAGGAAGATAGCTAGGGGGAGGGACAGCCTGGCTGTGGAGCAGAAGCCACCACACTGAGCCAGGTGCAGGCATGTGGGAGCTGAGGTAGCCTGGGGCCCTGGGTCTGCCCCACACAGAGTCTAGACCCTTGCACAGAGTCTGCTGAGGTGGCATAGGCAGGAGCATAGAGCCACAGCCTGGGGGCAAGCACTCAAGTACAAGATTTCTAAGAAGCATCTCAACAGCCTGAGGGAGGAGGCAGCAATGATGAAGACAACTATAGCTCTGAAGTTTTGCTGAACTCTTAAGAAAGAATGCTGGTGTGGACAAGACTTTGGGCCGGTGAGGTACACTGAGTGCCTGGCAGCAGGGAGAGCTCAGACAGAAGTGAGGGAGGAGAGAGGAGAGGTTGGAGGATGAGGAAGTCTCACAGGTGAGCCTAGGGAATGAATGTTAATTTTATTTTTATGAACCTCTTTAGATTTTTGAGAGAGACAGTCCAATGATGTAGCTCAGGCTGACTTCAAATTCACTGTGTATCCCAGAGGGGTTTTGAACTCACAACAATGCTCTTGCCTCAGCCTCCAGAGTTCTGGAATGACAGGCATGCTTCACTATACTTGTCACGAATTTTATTTGAAATGCAATAAAGGAACTAAGTGACTTGAAACGAATTTATACTCTCAAGACTCTCTGCTATTTGAAGAATGAACTGGGTGAAGTCGAGGTAAAAGAAGAAGCAGGGAAGACCGCTACGATGAGGTGACAAGTGCTAGTGACTTAATCTTCATGAGAGAGATGCAGGGTTTGAATCAGTAGGAGAAGCACGTACAGTGGACAAAGGAGAAGTAGGAAGCTGAAGATGAGTCCAAAGTGTGCAGCTTGCATAACCAAGGGACCAAAACATAGAGATAAGAAAGCATCATAAGTTGTGTTTTGGACATACAAAGTATGTGATGTTTTTGATAAACTCAGGCAAGGACCGTAAGTAGACAAATGTATATAGCAGAAGAATGCTCCATGAGGAAAATAAAAGTGGAAGACAAAAAGAGACATAATACTTTGCTATAGACTTCCGTTTATTTAATCACTTGGTGTATGTGTACTGCATGATAGCCATGTGCTGGATGCTTGTTCTTCTAATAGCTTCCTGTACACTTTTAATCCTCAGGAGCATTCCCCTGAAGTGGGCAGTTTTGCCACTCCCACGTTGTCAGTAGGACACTGAGGCACAAGTCACTATGACCCAACTAACAGTAAGTGGTAGAACTTGGGTGCCAACACTAGCAGTGTGACCCTGGAGCACACACTTAAGCTGCCACTACTGAAACCCATACTTCTCTGTCCCCAGCGTGAGACAAGGGCAGTATGAGAGAGCAGGGTGAAGGGGTGGTTGTGCACTGCTGTTAGTCCATTGTGCGCCACATACAGCCCAGAGCTGGGCATCCTGGGTGGAACGGTGCTCGTCCCCCAACATGGAGCAGCTATGCCTCCCGAGTTCTCAGAACAGGGTGCGAGCCCCTCTGACTAAGGCAGCAAAGACCAATTTTATGCTCATCCCAGAGGCTGAGGCAGGAAACCTGTTCTGCACTCATCCGCTGGGATGGAAGCATGGGGCCTGGGTCCTCCCAAGGACCATCTGCAGCTCAGCCCAAGGTCCCCTGCCTGGGATGCTGGGAAATTCCTTTAGCCATGTTGACAGAGGGGCTTGGCTGTAAAATGTGCCCAGTGATGGTGCTGTCCACGTAGGCTCGAGGTGAGACTGAAAATGATGACCCTATCAGGAGAATCCAGGCCTGTCAAATGTGCCTGGAAATCATGAAGCAGCAGCCAATGGGCCTGGTGCACCTTCATACGGAAAAGCGAATAGGTCCAGAGCAAGTATGCTCAGAAGGCTCCCGCCCCTCCATGGTGTGGAGGACCACCCTGTGACTCCACACTCTGCCCTGTTCCCTTGACCAGCTGTTAAGCATGTCCTCACTTGCTTTCCCAGAGTGCTTTGCCAAGCTTCTAGTATGTCTTTCTTCCCTAAACACATTGGCTCTAACCAACATCAAATTCCAATCCATCCATAATCATTACAGAGAAAAACACCCACTGGACCAGATGGCTCTGAATCTCCCTTGCTATGCAGCTGGGGAGGACCTTGCTGATCCCCAGCCAGGGCTGGCAGCCAAAGACTTAATCATGGTGATGTGAGCCTCGTACAGGAGCTCCTGAGCCACCTGATTACGAGAATCCTCCTTCAAAGCCTATTGGTTCCCTGAAGGGACCCTGTCAAGCACAGCCATGGAGGGAATTTAGGACAATTTGCTCTCAAGAGGCTCAATTATTTCTAAATATATTTTCAAATAAATGAGGCTTTCTTAAAGCATTTATCACCATAGCAACTAAGCTGGCAGGGTCGGTGGGAGTTTTCCCTTCTACCAACTGTAAAACTCTGCTTGTTGCTCGTTGAAGTCTTGAGGAAAATACAAGTGCATCACTGGATAAGGAAGTGAAAAAGTTTCTGAAGGCTATAGATGTACAAGTTTATTCTGAGACTTCAACTGTAAGTAATAATAACAATGATTTTATTAGATGTCATTATGCCTACACTGTGGCTGTCTCTTAACTGAAGCAATGCTCTTGAAATGTAAATGATCCTCTCCAACCATATATTCTGGTGAACACGGTGCCCCAAACTCTGGCTTCAGAAAACAAGCAAGCAATCAAACAACAGCAACAAAACCACTGAGGCTTGGAGAACAAAGTCCAGGGTTCTAGTTTTGTCTCTGATAACAACTGTCAGTAGATATTAACAAAGAATTTCAGCTTCTCCCTTTCCTGTCCGATGCAACGATTTTGAGTTCTAGAGTTCATTTTAAATAAATGAGGTTAATACAGAACTTTTAACTGTTATCTAGACCATTAAAATATTTCTCCCTGCTTGCGTAGGTGCAGCTGAGTCATTCATTCCGATGTCTTTGGACCTGAATCGGTTGTTCAGAGTCCAGGCTGCAGACAGGTCTCTATGACCTCAAGCAGGCCAAAGCTGTTATTTCCAGCCTTGACCCTGCAGGTTGACCTCCACAAGGCATTTCTGAGTGGCTCTACTTGGGGACACTTTACCCTACTGTCCTCACATCCTTATATATTAGGAGCTCTAATTCCTAGACTCGAGTGTGGAAAGAGCAAGTGGAATCCACTTGCCACATCCTGCCACCAGCAAGCAATGAGGCTGGCGTTTAACCTAGGTCTTCTTAACTCAAAGTTAGGGTACAGCAGGCTGCCACTCTGGGAACACCACAGGGGTCAGTGGCAGCATGCACTGGTGTGGGGTTAGGGGCAGTCAGGATCCAGGCTTTTGGTTCTAACACTCTGACCCTTAGATCTCCAGCCTCAAGCAAGCTCATTGAGTCCTTGGGCTTCAGTTTCCCGGATCATAGGGCAGGAAGTCTAGGATTAGACAGATGAGGCATGCAGAGCTGGAGGGGGGAGAGTTTCAGTTTGATGGTGGCTACGGGAGACAGGAAGTCAGAGCAGTCACCATTTGTGGAAAAGTAGCAGCCTCTGCCCTTGGGAAACACGATGGGCTTGAGCAATGTGGTTTGGAAAGGCAGCCATCCCGCACTTACGACTGGGAACAGTGGTCAGACACCAGGATAGGGTAAGCAGCCCAGGGATGTCTGGGGGCCAAGGCAGGTGGCTTTGGATGCAGCATTCTGGGCCAGCTTCCTTTGTACTTCTGCCTCTATAAATGAATTTTATTCTACCCTCTCCAGTATTTTACTGAAGAGCAGAATCTATTAGAGTAGTAGTTTCTTAACAGTTTTAACATCGTCTTTCAGTCTAGATTTTCACATGTTACAGTGATGGGAAGATTATATTGTCAATGAAATTATACAAAACCCTTTTATTCCTCTCTATCCTGAAATAAATAGCCCTAAAGAAAGGAACAAAAAGCACTCAGGCCCCATGGCCTCTTCTGGCAGGTTAGAATCCAGCTTCATTGCATCCAAATGATCAGCCAGGCTCTGATTCCCTAATCTTGAATTGGAAGAGAAGACAACAACAACATTTGTAGGTGATCATACAAGTGGAGAAGCAATTTCTGCATTGAGATGAGACATGTAGTGGGAAGACTATAGACCCGGAGGGAGCAGGATGGGCTCAGTTCTGACTGCTTTGCTTACTAATTGTGACCTTAAAGCATTATTTATTTAGACTGTACCTGGCTCCTCTCCTTAAAATTTCATTAAAGAAATAATGCTTATTGGCTTCTAAGGAGTAAGTGTGGAGCTAAAGGGAAAGGCATTGAAAATGAGACACTGAGGACAGGCCAGTCAGGAAGACCGAGGACAGGATGAAGTTTTAGAACCAATATCAGGGGCCTGGGTGTTCAGAAGTCAGCCACCACCATGGGTGATTGCGGGCCAGCTGCTGAGGTGCTGGCCAGCCTGAAGCTGAGACTCCACACTGTAACCAGCTTGCTCACCAAGACCAAAGAGGAGAAGAGGAAAGAAGTCCTCAGACTCTGAGAGAACAATCGCCTCTAAAGCCAGAGTGATACAGGAACAGTTTGTTTATTGATCATAGTTCTTGCCTTTGCATTCTGGGGGCCAAGAAGGTGGAGAGACCACAGGAAACCTTCCCATTCTTCTTCATGCTCTCCCTTTGCCTACCCTGGAGGATCCCAGCTGTGACGTTCTCACAGTTCAGCATATGGTATCTGTATAAGACCCAGCTTCTAAACCCAGGAAGAACGATTTGCATTCACAAATTTGAAAGCAGGATTGGAGCAAATGTATTAGTCACAGTCCCATTGGTAGGACAAAATTCATGACACTAGACAGTAGAACAATCATCGTTAATTAGCTATTCTTGTTTTGAAAATCAGTAACATATGTGTTGACGTACATTACCTTGCTTTTGTCTTTGTATCAGCTATTTGTTTTTTTTTTCTTTTGTTTTTGCTCTTCAAAATAAAATTTTGAAAAAATCCATGACACTCAGAATATGAAAGATGAGAGGTGTGTTTGGACTCCCAGTTTTCTATGGATGTAGACTAGGGTCAGCTTGTTCCAAGGCAGGAGGCATCGTGGAATTGTGTGCAAGAGAAAATCTGCTAAAGCCATGGTAGTCAGGAAGCAGAGAGAGGGAGAAAATAGAGGCGGGAAAGATTACACTCTCCCCAATTGCACTCAAGTGACCATTCCAGCCAGTGCCCATCTCTAGCACTCCATTCAGCCATGAACTCATGGATGGATAAATCCACCAATGAGAACAGTGCCTGTGACCCAGTAACCCCTGAAAGCATTAGGGGAACACTCTATATCTAAGCCATAATGCAAACAAGATCAACGTTTTCTCTTGTGCCATCTGCACACTCTTCCTCCGTCCTGCTACCAGGCCCAAGGTTGCTCCCCAGCCTCCCGTCCCAGCAGCTGAGCCCCATGCCTCACATCCTAATCCCACAACAGCCCAGTGAGCAGTCAGCAAGGTGTAAGACCCAGTGTGGAGCTGCCAGGACATGCGAATGTGTGGTCACCAAGCCCTCCTGTCCCTTGTGGTCAGGCTTCCGCTGCATAGAAGAGGACCTTCACCTAGGCTGCTTCCAAAGACAATTTTATTTTCAGTAAGATATATAGTACTTTCTGTTCTTTAAACTTTTTCCTGACATATTTCCCAACTTACAAAAAAAGTTACAGATATAACTTACCCTGGAGACACTTGCTCTGGATTTAGTTGCAAGAAAAAAGAATACATACATAAAAAAGCATCCTCTGAACTTTCATTCAACTCTACCAGCTGTTATTATTCTTCAACCTTTGCTGCATTTCTCACAGTCTCTTATACAGTTATCTTTCCTGAACTACATGAGAGAAAAGTGGCAAGCATCATGCTCTTTCTCCCAAATTTGCCCAGTATTGCCTAATAACAGGACATTATCTTACATGATTACAGTACAGTTATCAATTCAAGAAATTTCACATTCACACAAGATAATTTTGCACAGTTACCAACTAAAGAGGTTTACCATCCATATAATGCCATTATCCAGTTCAAAGCACATATTCAAATTTTGGAAGTCTTCATAATGATAATCTGTTATGACATTTTCTGGCCAATTATCATATATAGAAATGTTTTAGCCTCCATACCTTTTTATTCTCTTTTCATATGGAACAGTTCTTCCATCTTCCTTTATTTTCTGTGAGTGACATTGTCATTTTCAGGAACTGTCGAACCCTGCACACTGTTTTTAGTGCCGCTCAATTTAAATCCTCCTAATATTTCCTCCTGACTGTATTCAGATTAGGTCTTTGGGGCAGGCTACTACAGAACTGGTATCTGTGCAATGCACGGGAAGCCTGACCATGAGTCTACTATTGGGATATTATTACGGTTTATGTCTAGATGTCCCCTGAGAGCCTTTTAGTCATAGGTGAGTATTTTTCCCCCAGAGGTATTTGAATCTAGAAGTATGTGACTGATTCATGGCGCAATGCTAGGAGTCAAGGTGCTAGGTATAAAGGTGATTGTAATATCGGTCTGCTGATTGCCTTGGCGCTGCCCTAGTTCCCAGGGGCCTTTGTACAGCATAAGGGACAGAAAGAGGATATTCTTATTTCTTGATTTCCTTGCTACTTTCAGCCTGTATAAAGTGTGTCTCTATTCCAGTGCTTTTCTATTGTGACACCCTGCTGTGGAGCCAACCAAGTATGGACTGAAACCACTGCCAGGAGTGACCTAAATAAGCCTTTCCCCTTTTAACTTTGGGTGTTGGATATTTCCTCAGAAGTGAGAGAAAAGTAATGAGGCAGATGCCAAGTGTGATTACCGCATAATTTCCACTGTTCCTTACAATAGGATATAAGAATATGAACCACAGAAAGCAAAATGGCCAAGCAATGGCTGTGACTCGGCCTGAAGGCTGACACTAACAACAGTTCTACAAAGTACTGCCTATGGTCCCAAACTTAATCCTAAGGGGATTTGACCCTGGAAGATACACAAAAAGGGGCCGGGGAGATAGCTCCATGGCACAAGTGCCTGCCTGGCAAGTGCAAGTTTGTGAGTTCAAACCGTGGTCCCGCAAAAAAAAAAAAAAGATACAAAAAAATGAATGTTTTGTTATACAGGTCTTGCTTCAACTTGCCCTTGACCACCCAGCAAGGAAAAAAAAATGCTTAGTTACAATGCATGAAACGCAGAGCTAGATTGGTGAAATGAGCTTTAGGAGGCTTAGATTCAATAGCCTCCAACATCACAAGCTTCACTGGTGGCCCACTGCAATTGCAGAACATTTGACTGTGTATGTATCTGCTTC
>PVJA010049913.1:0-13522 GCA_004027025.1 Myocastor coypus
ATATAGGTATATAAGATTGATCAAACAACTAAACATTAACCTTTCTAAATCCACATTACTTTTTTTTTTTTCTTTTCCCCCTTTTTTTCTTTGAAAGTTGACATATTGCATATTGTCCTCACAATCATTCTATAGAGTGCAGTGTGTGGGCATGACCCACCTCCCTATTAATGTTGCATAGAAAAAAGAAAGAAAGAAATCATCATGAAATTCTTTAGATATTCTTTGTCCTGGAAGTATTTCACTTCTACATTATACTTGAAAGAGAATTTTGCAGGGTATATTAGTCTGGGTGGAATTTGTTTTCTTGCAAGATTTATAGTACTTTGCTGCATGCTTTCCTTTTTTTATTATTATTTATTTATTTTTTAAATATATTATTGATAGCTCAGCCTGCCCTGGGGGTGAGGCTGGTGCAGCATGTGATAGACCCACGGTCCCTGCAGTTGCCTAAGCTTGCCTAAGCAAGCTCTTTAGATCACTGAGCCATCTTGCCAGCCCTCCATGCTTTTCTTGACTTAATGGTTTGTGAAGAGAAGCCTGCCATTATTCTGATGGGTTTTCTTTTAAATGTGATCTGTTTCTTTTCTTTAGCAGCTTTCAGCATACCGTTACTGTGCTGAATTTCTAGGATCTTGATTATTATATGTCTGGATGTGGCTTTAATTGGGTTGATGTTATTTGGAGTTCTATATGATTGGGTTAACTGAATGCTATTACTTCTGCCCATATTCTTTTTATATCATTTGTATTGATTCCTTCTGTCTCATTGATGCCTATTAGTCTTATGTTGTTCATCTTTGTTCTTGAGGTTGCTGAATTATTTTTTTCTGCATCCTAGTTGTTTTTAAGAGATTTTTTTTCTTACCTTTTCACTAGCTGCAATGGTGTCTTTAAGGTCTGAAAGTCTATTTTCACTTTCATTGAAATGGCTTGTGATTAAGGTTTTGATTTCTTCTGTAGCACTTTGAATCTGCTTCATGCATTCTATTGGTTCCCTATATTGCTCATTTAAGGATTTCATCATTTTTCTATTCTCCTCTATTTTTTAAATCAGTGTCTTCTTTAGAAGTACTTAGTACTTCTTTCATTATAGTTATCATTTCTTTTTTTACTTCAGAAATTATTTCTGATCTGATTTCCTCTATACCTTTCTGAAGTTTCTTTAATTCAGATGCTATTATTTCAGAGAATTCAGGTGTGTGATTTCCAATTTCTTCTATGCTATTGTCTCCTGCATTTGTTCTGGGTAGGCTCAGGGCCTGAGAGTGCATTTTGCTCCTTTTCTTTGTCATTTTGTATAGCCCTGCCTTCTGATGTTTGGTAAAGATCTTGGTAGAGTTCTTACCTTAGCACCAGATCTGGATCTATCAAGTTCAAACTTGTCCAGGTGGGAGTGGCTTCAGTCTGGCTGCTGAGCTCCACTTCTTCTTGCTGCAGCCTTAGGAGGTGAACCCACTGTGCCACTCTAGCAAGAAGTTCTGCTCCTAGATCAGCTGGGTGGGTCTTGTCTCTAGTCCCACTGGGGCAGGGAGTTCTGCCCCAGTTTTCCACACTGGGCCTGTCTGATGGATGAAGTTTCACTCACATGCCAGGATTGTTACTGGGTCGAATGAATTTCTGGCGGGTCCTGGGCAGTCTCACTCACATGTCGGGCTGGTTGCTGGGTTGAATCAATTTATTTATTTACAAAGAAATTATAATGTATAATTCAGGGGAAATGAAATGTAAAAATAGCTTTTATTAGACCCATTACTTTTGCTGGTCTTGGGCATTTTAACAGTGTATGCAGGTAGGATTATGTGGTGTCCAAGATAAAATTACTTCCCTAGCCAAAACCACAGAAAGCAAAAGCCATGAAACAGAAAAGGATATAATCCCTCAAATTAATGCTATCCCTACTTTCCCCCGACAAGACTCTTGTTGCTTCTGTGGAAGCAGGCGTTATTGAATGCTGGAAGCCAAGGAAAGCAGATGGGGAGGGGCTCAGGCACTGTTCTCTTAAAAAACAACGTGGTTTAGTGAGAATATATTAGACAATCACATTTAAAGTTCTCCTACTGCCCAAACCACTATCTATCAATTATAACTAGAAAATAAATATATTATTGGGGTTACTTAGGTAAAATGGTATTTTAGAGACTTGGGAAAGGCTGAATGAAGTATTTATTTCATATCCCAACTTAGTTTCAAATGCTGACACATAATACGGTAAAGGCTATGTGTGCTGTAACTGCAAAGTTAGGAACATTGGTTCCTATTAATGCTGTTGATCAATGTACTTTACATGTTCCAGAAATAACTTTGTTTAAACCTAGTTAGCAACCTAGATGTTTACTGGCTGTACTTTTAAAAATGCACAATGAATCAAAGGAATCCCCAGAGCCTAAGAAAGATTTTGACCTAAATTAGGAACTCAAACTCCCTTATTATTTTCATTTGAACGCTACTCATAGCCATCCTAATTCTGGAAAGAATACAGCCTCTGCAACAAAGTTTCTTTGTTTTTATGGAACTAAGAATGTGTTGTGTTTAGACCAAACAATAAAAATAATTACCAAACTACCTTCTAATGCATCGAGGTTCTGGGGAGAGGAAACCATAGATATTAAGGAGTATAAAGTGACTCATTGTGCTAACCATTTTTACAAGACTAGTTCTGTATGTTTGAGTTGCATCTGTTACCTCTTCAGCCAAAACTAAAGTGTGTATGGGCAAAATAATTTTGAATTGAATTGTAGCTATTACAGGCCTCAGCAGCTAATGGATTCCACAACTTAGTAGACTAAAAATTGCTTCTTTTCTTATTTGGCCTATAAAATAGTCCTGTTGAACACATTAAAGATGTTCTCTATGAAGCTAGCTCATCTTAATTTGCAGAGACATTTTTCAAGTGTAATTTGTTTTATACCTTCATTTTCAAAATCTCCCCTTTATTTTTAAACGTGTATTACTGGTAGTTTTTCCAAAAATATCCTAATGGATATAGATTTTGAATTCCTAGATGTAGAATGATAAAATAATTATACCTTTTGCCATTGATAAGGACAATTGGCTGAGTCAAACACAGCATACCTTAGAGCCAGAGTATATACTTTCTTTAATAAAACATAAGTGCAATTTACTTATCCTTTCTTATTTCATTTTGTGTCTAAATTTTCAGATCATTTTCATGAATTCAAAGACATTTTACCAGTGATTTCTGGGTCCTGGGGCTGACATTTTGTGCGTAATTGTAAGTATTTTTACTTTTGTCGCTATCTGGTGTAACAGTTATAGTAGGTAAACAGATTCTAAACTTCCCTTGTATGTGAATTTTTATTAGTGTTTTTGTATTTTGTAAATATAATGTTTTTGTGGGAAGAGTATAGACAAGATGACAGTTAAAAATCCTGTTTGTTGTAATTCCAATGAAATAATGAGATGTAGGACCTATAAGAATATGCCTAAAGAATAAATATCTTACCTTGCAGATTAGAGCCCAATGGTAGAAATGTTCTACTTTTAAGATTCTAGTCCATATACATATAAATAATTTGTTCTTATAACTTCGTACATCTATGGTTATCTGGATTTGAAAAGTGCTATATGGCTGTGCTCAGAAAAAAGATGTGCAATTTTACACAATGAAAGAGCTGCCAGTGAATGAGGTTATACATTAAGGAACCAAAGACTCATTTGGTGCTTATGTACTATGTATTAAAATCACTGTACCCCTACCCATTATCCCATCCTTCAAATATAAGCTATCTCATAAATATATTTTTCCATGAAAATAGGTACATTTTAAGAAACAAAAGGATAAATTTTAAAAATCTATTAAAGTATTTTAGAGCCGGGCATGGTGACACACACCTGTAATACCAGCACTTTGGAGGATGAGGCAGGAGGATTGATGTGAGTTTGAGACCAGCCTGGGCTACAAAACTGAGCTCAAGGCCAGCTTGAACTGCATAGCGAGACTCTGTCTCTAAACGACAAAAAAAAAAGCATTTTAACTTAATTGATGCATTTTTCTGATAAGAAAGTGGTTTTATGTGTATGTCAGGTATGTAAAAATTTCTCTGTGTATATAAACCACCACTTCAGTATCTTGATTTTAAAATATATTTATGTGTACATTGTTGTAAACCGTTGGTTTTCAAAGGATTTTTTAACATTTGATAATAGCAAAAACATAGGGAAAAATTTTTTTTTTAATGTACTGCTATAAAGAAGCTTTAGAAAACATTTTTAGGAAGATATTAGAAAAATGGTATAATTAATGTAATTCAGTATTTAAATAGGAAGCAGTGAAAATTTTACTGATAATCACTTTATCTAGTGATAATATTGATTGGGCTAGGCATTTTGAACCAACTTGTAGAAAGGTATCTGTGTAATATTTGATATAGTTCTGTATGTTTTGTAAAATGAATAAATTGTTAATTTTATGAAAATGTATCAATTTACATTTTATTATTTGAAAATTTAATTCTGCTTAAAATTATATAAACTGTAGTTCATTTGGATTAAGTATAAACTTTTAATTTTTCAAGGTATAATGGTGAGGATTAGGAGGCAAAAAAGATGGAAAAAGAAATATAAATTATCTTTGAAGGACTCTTCGTGAGAACAAAATTGTAGGGAGCTGAATTTTTCCTATAAGAAATTTGAGTGAAGGGAAATAATTTTGAGTGATCCAAATCATACCCTAGATGTTTCGTCCTTCCTTCCTTCCTTCCTTCCTTCCTTCCTTCCTTCCTTCCTTCTTTCCTTCCTTCTTTATTTATTTGGCACAGGGTTTCGCTACACAACTCGGACTCATAGTGATCCGCCTGTGTCAGCCTCCCTAGCACTGGGATTACAGGCATGCATCACCATGCTGGTGATTGAACCCAGGTCCTTACGCTTGCCAGGCAGGCACTTAGACTGCTAAGCTATCTCCCCAGCCTTTGTCCTTACTTTGTGTGTGTGTGTGTGTGTGTGTGTGTGTGTGTGTGTGTGTTTTAGGGAAGGGCCTACAGCGCGCTTAGGTTGTCACTACTAGATCAGACTCATAGTGATCCACCTGTTTACAGTTTACCAACAGCTGGGATTACAGGCACACACCACCACACCCAGTCTCAATTGCCATCTCAGCAAAGTCTGGGGGTGGGACTGGCACTGCAGGCCCGGGGATTGAACCCTTAGCCCCTGCACCTGCTTGCAGGTGCTTTAATCTGCTGAGCTATTTGGCCGGTCCTTCTTGTCCTTACTTTTATACAAATATAATTTACATTTCTTATCATCCAAATGCTTTATTTCCTGAATTCACTGCCTCCCTCAACCTTCCACCCAAGATATCCATAGATTTCTTTTGGACAGAAGTGATCCAATTAGATGAAAATTTTCTTGCGGTATAAGAAAAAGAAACTCTAGAAATAGATTAGAAGCTATTGACAGAAATTTTGTTTTGTGTTGTTCAGCCTGGTCTCAATATCCTGTGCCCAAATGATCCTCTTACCTCAGCCTCCTACTTAACTAAGATTAAAGACATGTACTTCCTAACCCCTCACTGGTGATCAAGCCCAGAGTCTTATGCATACTTGGCCAGAATTCTGCCACTCAACTTACAACCCCAGTTTGTATATATAACATTTTATTTGGTCACTGAACCACAAGCCATGATATCCAGGCCTAAAATAATTGTTTTCTAGTTTTGAGAATTACTGTGTGTTACTTTGCTGTTCCTTGAGGTAGTGATGTCAAACTTCCTTAAGACTGTCTCCTATCTGCAGAACCTTCCTATTATAAAGATATAGCAGAAAGCTGTGATTAAAATAAATGAAATAAAATACAATGTCCATAATGTTTAACATTCTATTTCTTTCAATTATTGTGTAAACTATCCATCGCTTACACTACTTATGAGGCAGATGAAACAACAGGAATATTAACCTGATAGACCTACAGACAAGTAAATGAGATCAGTGACTGGCTTTTATGAACTTTAATTTCCCTGCTCTGGAACTGCTTATGTGCTACATGATCTAAGGCAGAAAGTTATACCCCATGGCTATGGGAAGGTTTCTCAGTACAGTGTACAGAAGCTAGTCTGTAAGATAAGGAAGGTGGGATATTGTTTGCACATTCATAATGAATGGGCCACACCAAGAGTGTGTGAGAACCCATTGGAATCTTACTTACTCACATCTACTGCCCAGGTCAAAAGAGGAACACATGGTGAGGAAACATGATTAACTCCTCAGAAGCTGCATCCTATTCTAGTGATTTTTTGCCTTAAAAATAAAGCTAGCACTTTTCAAAAGTCTTCATGGAAGAAGACTTTGTTTTGCCTTTCCGTATTCTAATTTAATTTTCTATCTCTAATCAATAAATAATTGTACAAGTCTGACTATTGAGTTGTACCAGGCAATAAATAATTGGTTAAGCAAAATAAAACAAACAAACAAACAAACAACCCAAAAAACCAGCAGCAGCAGCAGCAGCAGCAACAACAACAACAAAGTTAAAGATTATTAAGTACTTATTTTTCTAGGTTACCTAAGCAAGTTTATTAACAAGATAATTAATTCCCTTTTATAAAATTTTCTCTTAGTTCATGGTCTCTAAAAGCAGCCTTTCTCCACGGTCTCTGATACACATTTTATTTTCTGGTACAAAAAAACAATAATTAATTAACCAAAGTTTTGAGGAAACAATAGTAACAGTAGCTGAAGTTAATATAGCACTTGATTTCTGGAGACATTAAATTACCTAAATTTCATAAAAGCTCTGTAGGATGTGTAGGACACATCTTCAGTTTTGCAGAGTAGTGGGCCTTAACTCTGAATTCATGTTGTAAGTTCAGTATTTTTTCCACTAATGTCACACTGTCTTTTTGGAAAGAGAATTTTATTTCTCCTTTTGTCTTTGATCACTTGGTTTCTCAGGTTTCACTTGGGTGCTATGCAGAAACTTTTGAAAAGTTAGCATAGAGTAAGTCAGAGAAGAGCTTGAGACAGTCTTCTAGCATTTCTTCTTTTTTTTTACCCCCCACATTGCTGCAGCATTTGATCCTTTGCGACATTTTCCATCTCTTAGGAAACTGCCACATGCCCTGCTTCAGCTGAAATTTTTTGGGTGACACAGAATTTTAGGAAACAATCAAAAAGAATCACAAATTGATGCCTTTGTGGTATTTTAAGATGGAAAGAAATCTTTTTGAAATTGAGTGCAGCCCAGACCAAAGCTTCCTTCGTAAGAACATCTGTGATTTTAAGGACAAGTAGGTCTAAGTGCATTATCTTTAAAAAATATTATTCCAGGCTAATCTTGACATAGAGCAGGTAAATAAAAAAGATGAGCTGTGAAAATCCACAAATAGGGCTTGAATGCCATTTTCCATGACAACGGGAGCTGCCCCATGAAAGCATTAATGCTGAGAATGTAAGGAATTTAAAATTGTGCCCTCTCAGTTTTACAGTTGTGTGCTCATGTTAATTAGAGATATACTGACATTTGAAGTTTCTACATTAATACACACAGCTACTATACATTTGTGAACTCTGGCCAGAAGTCTACTTTAATTGAAAGGAGTTTTCTAATCTGAATATGTACATCCATTACATTTTAAGCTTTCAAGTTTTATATACTGCTTTTCTTAGATAGGTTTTTTTTCATGTTCTCTCTACTTTCTTTTTCTAATTTATACCTGAAAGGACAGCCTGGCCTAGTTTTAATCTCCTAGTGGTGTTTTGTAGTGGTATTGATGGAATTTTGAGAAAAAAATAAAACTTTTTAACAGTGTCCTTTATTTGCTATAGTTTTGAATCTGTTTTTCTCTCTCTGACTCTAAATGGTTGGATTTCCTTACAAGCCTTTTAAATGGCCTGCCATAGAGGTACGATAGGATTTAGGTTTATGAAATTTGCTTCACTATCTAAATTTAAGTACAGAAAAGCTACTCTTTACTGTCACACTATAGTTTTAGCTGGGAAAAGCCCAGTAGTAGAAACCTGATGAAATGAGCAGTAAAAAGCATTCTGGTTTTTCCAGGAGAGCTGAATTTCACTCTTTTGTCTTCTACCATGCATAGGAACTTTTAATTTGTAAAAACGTTTACAATAGCTTGAAGCCTTTGCAAGGTCATCTTTACTTCTAGACTTTTTGCTTTGTCTGTTTTACACTTAAAGCATGACCTTACAACTACTTTTTGCAATCTTGTATTTTTTCAAAATCTTCCTCTCAGGACTTTTAGCTTCATTGTTTTGTGAAACTCCCTCACTCATTTTCTGGACCAATCCCTGAGTATTGCACAAGACCAGTTAGAAAGTTTCTTTTTGTAGCAACAGAACAAACTGCTTTAGAAAAAGTTAGTAATACTCAGAACTTGTTCCATTAAAACCTTTTATTGTACATCTTGAACCATTAAGACTTACTCAGTACTATTATTATTATGGCTCATTTTAGTCTTTATTACATTCCCCCCAACTGTACCAAGTTCTTCTGTTCTTTATCCTTTCATGTTGCTTACTACATATTATGCCATCGCAGCACATTTGGTAGCTTCAAGTTAATTGCTCAATTATCAGTGATAGTCATGAAGCACTTGAAACATGCGCAGTGGAAGATTTTTTTAAATTTCAAAATAAGTTGGTGTGTCATAATCTTAAATGTGAAACATGCCAATATCTGCAGGCATAAAAATACACAGCCTGAGCTAGGCATTTCAGGGAAGGCAAAAACCTACTCTTAAAATCAGGGCTTTTGTCTGCCACTGAAGTGTTTCATCTTCGCTAATTTCAAACAACATGACTAATTTTGATCTTGGTTTTTACTTTTCAACTCTAAAAATTTGGTCTTGGTTTATAAAGGAAAAGGGGGGTAAAACTGTATCAATTCTGTTTGAATATTTTACTGAAAATGCACATTATTGCTTTACTGTGAAGTGGAATTTGGTGTGAAGAGAATCCATGTTGGATGTCAGTTAGGGAAGTTGGCTTATTAACATTCATTCATTCATTCATTCATTCAGAACCTGTAGTCAGAGGACCATATTAGAATGAGTTATTAATATTGGGGAAAAAACCAGCAAAAGCCCCACAAAAGAACAATGAAATTTGGGGACTTATTCTGCACAGAGTAATAGTCTCAAATGCCTTCAAGATAACTTCTATATTTTGACAAAATAATTATTATAACTCTTACAGCAACTAGGCAAACTATCATTAAATTTTGTGCATTAGTATTCAGTTTAGGGTTTTCTCTAAACTAATGTAGTGCCAACAGCTCTTTTTTAGATGCTGTTATGGTTCTTTCACATTTTTATAGTACTGTAGTAAAGCTGAATTTACTGGCTATATTTGAAGGTGGAGTAGGGCTGCCCAAGAATCAACATTAAAGTGATTCATTTCCCTTTGGAGAAAAATTCTTCTTAACTTGAGATTAGAAACAATGTGGGGCTTGGGGGCAATTTTCTAAGAGCTATTAATAAATTTGAATATTTCTCCTAAAAACCTGCTCTATCAGCTTGTTTTTAACCAAGAAAACAGGCTTAATCATTTTCTAGTAATATTCATTACATTAGTGTTTAAAAGATTAAACATAAATAGTAAAGAAATAAAACCATTATTTGAGCTGGGCATTAGCCTCATACATAAAGTGAGGGAATGTCAATGAATGCACTAACTGTACACAACTAGCTGTTTTATAGTATAATGATCTATGTGATATTTGAGATAATTTCTGATGTTATTCAGGAAAAAGTAATGTTTTACTAGAAAAAATTTTGGTAACCACTTAAGATTGTTTGAGTAATCAGCAAAATCTAGCTTATTTAGTTATATATTATCTTTAATCATTTTTAGCATAGTTTTATCAAAAGTACATATTTTATATTGTTCTGGAATTTTTTATAAATCATTCCATGAACTTTTTGCCAGATTCAAACCATCAAAATGTGAACTAAATATTACCAGTGAAGGTAAAACATTTTGTGCATTTTCATTCATTTTCTCTTTATCACTTACATATGTCTTGCTGAAAGCTTTAACAAATACAGGGTAATAATGATGAAAAAGATTAATTTGCAATGCATCCTATTCCAAAATGACTGGCAAAAGAGACTTATTCTTAATGTTTAATCAGTGAAAAATATTTAATCGTATGATGTAATGCCTAGTTATTATTGTTATTTGCTTAGCATTAAGGGCTTAGCTCAGTAGTTACAAAGAAAGAAAAGATAGTCTCTATCCTAAGGATTTAAAATGATGTATTACTAGTTTATGAGGGAGGAGTTTTCTTTGGATACAAACTATACTGGAGTTAGCTCTTTCTCTTTCTTTTCAGCTCACAGTTTCATATAAATTTAAGTGAATGAATTCATTAATAAAAGCAGATTTTCTATTTTTAATTCACCTCTGGGCTCTTTTATACCTTTGGAACACACACGTACAACAAAAAGGTATGTTAACAATTATTATTTGTCCTTTTTTGATTCTGGGATTGCAATTAAGTAAGCAGCAGTTTTAATGGATTCCAAGTCTGCAGAATACAGTCTTCTTTTTCTTGAGGAAAAAGCCAAGCAGGTTGGCAACAATCTATGACTGGGTTTTCATTTGGTTGCTGCTATTCGGAGTTTCATTGAAAGGAAGGGAAGAAGTCCAGATCTATCATTCAGTATACAAATTTTATTTTTTCTCATCATTATGTATATTATAGCATTAACACTTGAAGAGTTAATTTTTAAAGTGAGATTGTTGTCCCATCATATGATCTCTGAAATGGCAGAGAGTGAACATTTATTGAATGGCTGACAGCTTTAAGGTATGGAAACTTTTTGAGATTTATCCTGATAATGACAGTAGGTGAGTCTATTGGTTATGCTGATTCTTAAGTTGGTTAGAGGAAACTTCCTTCTAGTATTGAAATTTCAGGATAGAGAGCTCAGAGGCCATATCTGGGAGAAACTAACACATTAAGACTTGAAAATAGATGTATAAACAAGAAAGTACCAGACGACTTTGAGAATCTGGATCTTTCTGAGGAGATAATATGGCTGAATAGATGGGAGAAATTCCTATCTTTTCAACTTCATTGCACTAATTAACAAGAGGAGAGAGTGAAATCAGAAATGATTAAAATAGATGTTTATAGGATCGCAAAAATGGATTTATACTTGTTTGTATAAGACAATACTAACTTTAAAGGAGTCCTGTAATTTTTTTCTCTGAATTTGGTCATACTTATTTTGATTTCAGCTTAATGTCTTCTTAAGTAAAACTGTAGGGATTTTAGATAATATGTGCCTTTCTTGAAAAACCAAAGAATAAGTTGGAATTTTCTGGATATATATTTTCATTCATATACATTTCTGTAATATTATATTTGGAGACCTTCAGAAAGTTCTCATTCATTGCACCTATGCCCAAGAAGCATCTTTATATCTATTAGAGCAATGAATGAGGTGATCTAGGTTTCATATAAGGTATGTAGTACATGATATAGTTAGTGTTGGAAAGCTCTTTGGAACTACTTTTCTCCAAAATGATTTATGGTGTAATGAGTCCTCCTCCTCTTTGCTTTTCTTTTTTTCTCATTTCTCACTATTCCTTTCTCTACTACCATATGTTCTTTTTTCCTGTCTGCTACTTTTCTTTTGGGTGGTGTCTGACATAGGTCCCTTAGATGTTGGACAGAGATCACTATTTTTCATTAATAAAAGCCGCGTTGAAAACAAAAAATTAAGGGCATTCGAGTCCAAGTTATCTGACCAAAGGAAATTGAAGAGGTGTTTGGATTAGTTTTATTCGTGTAAGTTGGTGAAAATAGGAAAATTGGAAATTGTAATTTTTAATGACACAGAAGTTTACTAAACCTGAATTAGGATTTGTCAGATGTTAAAGCTTGTTGAATACTTGCTGAGAGGAGAGGAAGAATTAATATCTAAAATGAGATTTTAACACTTTTTAGAAAGCTGTTCACAGTGAGATACTCTATTAAAATCTGATACTCTGAATCCAATAGGGAAGTCTTTAGTTGTGTTTCTTTGGCATTTCTTTTAATTAGAACAAATTAATCTGAGTTCTTGATGTTGTTCGTTTCTTGAGAATAATTTGATTTAGCAATAAATATCCCATGGTACCAAAAGGGTAAAGTTTATAAATTATTTCAAGGATACTGAGCAGGAGATGAAATTCAGATATGCTTAGAGAAGGCTGAGGTTTATTTAAGGTTGTGGTTATCTATAAAACAGGTAGAATAGCAACCTATGAAGCAATTTTTAGTGCTTAGAGGGAATTCTTTCACAGTGCATAGCACTTTCCAGTTACTGTGGCGAGAAATGGATAGCAATAGGCCATCAGGGATGTATGCACAGTACATAGAAGTCATTGAAAATCATCTGTTGCTTATATTATGTGCTAGATACTTTTACATGGTTGTAATTAATCTTCCAATAATTTCTTTTTTGTCTTTTTTGAGATCGGGTCTCACTATGCAGTTCAGGCTGGCATCAAACTCACTTTTGTAGCTCAGGCTGGTCTTGAACTCGCACTGATCCTCCTGCCTCAGCCTCCCAAGTGCTGGGATTACAGGTGTGTGCCACCATACCCGGCTTCTTTCAATAATTTTGTAGTTATAAAATAGTTTTGTAGTTTATATCCCTCCCCCCAATTTTTGGTACTTTGTATAAATTTTGATTTCTTTTTTGGTGCCATTGTACTTAAAGTATTAGCATATTTCATATATTTGCATTATTTAATATCTATTCCCTCCACCAGAGTAGAGGCTGTATCAGGGCAGAGACTATGACTGTTTTGTTCAAGCACACATTGAAGTTGGTTTTTAGCACTGTCCAACACATATGTGTCTGCCAAGGACAGAGGGAAGGAAGAAAATGACAGAGCTGAGATTTAGTCTGTCTGACTTCAGAATTCAGTTGTTTTAACCCTAACAAAGTTTAATTGCACTTAAATTATTTTTGATTATAAATTTATCTGATAAATATTTCTTTGTACCTGTCTCAGAGCACCTCAAATATTTAATCTTAGAATGGTCACATCTTTGTCTGAGACTGAAAAGCATATACAAAGCCCATCCTATCTTCTCATCCTATTGGAATACCAAAACAATCTTATGCTAACTGGTTTCTTGGGAAATAGAAATAGTATTTATTTTATTTTTAGGTTTAGCTTCCTCTTACAAAAAGATAGTATTTTTGTCTTCTCTATTCTCAGAGACTTCCCTTAAGTCTTGGTGTCCCTAATTTGAGTTTTGGTAATTGGTGGAGTATTTGTTTCATGCTCTGCCAAGGTTTTCCTATGGAGGTGTGTCACTGAGGGAGAAACTGTGTTCAAACTAAAGGAGCTCCTAAGCTGGGCGTGGTGGCGCACGCCTGTAATCCCAGCACTTGGGAGGCTGAGGCAGGAGGATCGGTGCAAGTTCAAGACCAGCCTGGGTTACAAAAGTGAATTCAAGGCCAGCCTGAACTGCATAGTGAGACACTGTCTCAAAAAGACAAAAAAAAAAAAAAAAAAAAAAAAAAAAAAAAAAAAAAAAA
>PVJA010049914.1:0-13627 GCA_004027025.1 Myocastor coypus
CATATATTTCATAATAACTGGAAAAATGTGAAATTCCCAGCACATAAAAATGATAAACATTTGAAGAGAAGGAAGGGCTTATTACTCTGCTTTAATCATTATATATTACATACATTTATCAAATTACTGTAATATATCCCAAAAGATATACATATATTATATCTCAATAAAAGCATGTATAATGTAGAAGCTCAAAAGTAACATAATAACTATAACTTGGAGTTAAAAAAGAGAAATATTGAATTCCCATCTTAAATTTAAAGCGAATTTGGAAAAAATCCAAATGCAACACCACACTAGACAGCTAAATTTTAAAAAGCAAAAAAATGGACAACTGCCAAAAACATTAGAAAATGTTTACAAAGATATTACAGCGTTTCTGTTATGGCCAAAAAAAATGTTTATATGGCCTTTTACTTAGCTAAGAAGTAGAGTAAACATGATAAGTCCCCGTGCTTTTTTTGTCTAGAAATTAATCCAAAATTAAAGAAGAATTACATTTCAAAACTAACTCAGATCACTGTGGGCCAAGTCTTGGAATACTGGCAAGGGTATAATCATTAAGGAGTACCCCCAATTTTCACAGAAATGATTTAACTCCTAATACAGATTTTTCTCAAGAACTTTAAGAATCACAGCTAGCTATTCTGTACTTCATGGAGTGCATAGAGATTATAACAGTATATTAATTACTAAATTTTCAAACTTGGCCACATTATCATATCTCCAAAGCAGTTCTCATCTGTTTCCAGGATGATACCCCCCCAGGCCTCACAGTTAACCACAGGCCGAAGCCTCCTTCCGCGAGGCTGTTCCCTGTCCACAGAGAACTGTTGGCAATCAAAGAAACCGTGGGCAGCCACACTGTAGCTCCGAGACTCAACACATCAAGACATTTCTTTTACCTCAGAATTTGATACTGGGGCACAATCACCTATGAGATCAGAACGATTGGAGGCATTCATTGGAGGAGTAACCAATGTCAGGGTAGCAGGAAATCGTGCAAGACTAGTGCTCTGTGTATATCTCTTGTTAAAAGTAGTGAAGGGGCCAGGCAGGATGGCTCAGTGGTCTAAAGCACCTGCTTAGGAAAGCTTGGGCGGCTGCAGGGACCATGGTTCGATCCCCAGCACCACATGCTGAGCCAGTCCTGCCCTCAGGGTAGGCTGAGCTGGCCATAAAAATAAATAAATAGATAAACAAACAAACAAAAGTTCTGAAACAACAAAAATAAAATAAAATAAATAAAATTCTAAAAAAAAAAGTAGTTTAAGGTGCATACATTAAATTGCACAAAGCACACTACCATATAGCACTGTCAAAGTATTATTAAATATGTTAAAAATATGTTTATTTTTATATGTAACAATGATAGTTTCTTTGTAAATATTAAACTTTTGAATTCACATTTAAATTTTATTCCCATTTCATCTCGGATCTGAGTGTCTTTTGATTCATCTCCTAGCTTATGAATGCAGCTTTTTGCTGATTCTGGTATTAAATAACTTGACTATTATTAATTATTAATTAATATAATTAATAATAATTAATAATAATTAATTCAATTATTAATTAGAGGTATTGAATTTTTCATAGTTCTAGAATTTTTCTTGTTTTTTCAAATCTGGTATGTCAACTTTTATAGTTTCAGTTTTATTTATTTATTACTTATTTTATTTGTACTTGGTACAGAGTCTACAGGGTCTCACTACACAGATCTGGCTCACAGTGATCCTCCTGTCTTCACCCTCCCAAGCTCTGGGATTACAGGCCTGCACCACCACGCCCAGTCTCAGTTGCCTGTTCCAGCATGTCCCAGGGGCAGGGGCAGGACCAGCAGGACTGGGGATCAAACCCCAGCTACTGCACCTGCTATCTGGCTGGCCCATAGTTTCAGTTTTTTGCCCAAATATTCTAGTTGGCTTTTATGTTGTTGAGCATAGTGAAGATAATTGCTGTGCAGTCTAGAGCTGATAAATCTCATATTAAGTTCTGCTTCCCTTGCCTTTGCTTCTGCTCATCAGAGCTCATGATGTCATGTCTCTGTTCAGCCATCTTTGGCTCCATACTGTACATTGTGTATGAAAAAAGTAATTGGAGAAATAATTTGAGACCTACTATCTTCTTCCTATCCTAAGAAGATTCTTTCTAAGATAATGAATTATATGCTTTATTTTATGTAAATTTTGGGTTTTGTTTATTGGTTTCTGCCACGTATCTCAGGACATGAACCTCCAAAATCATCCTAATCCCAGTGCAGGGCTTGCGCATCCAGAAGTCATCCAGATGAGGGCCTCTTCACCTCCACTGTGTTGCCATGTCACCAAATGATCCCTTAAAATGCAATTTTTAAGTTAGCAGACCCCTGCTGCTGCCACATGGACCACACTTTAAATAAGGATATGGACAACTTGAGGCAAACCTGCTAGCTCTTCCTATTTTCTTTGGTTTTGTGTTGTTTTTAGCTTTCATTTGCTTTATTTTAGTGATTTACTGTACTAAAATATTTGCACTCAATTGTATAAAAAAATTCCTGGGCCCAGCGGGATGGCTCAGTGGTCTAAAGCGCCTGCTTGGGAAAACTTGGGCAGCTTCTAGGACTGCGGTTCGATCCCCAGCACCACATGCTGCGCCAGCCCTGCCCTTGGGGTGGGCTGAACCAGCCATTAAAATGAGTGAATAAACAAACAAAGGTTCTGAAACAAGAAAAAAAAAAAAAATTCCTATAGATTATAAATCAATTAGCTGAAGTGAAACTATAAAAGGAAGAGAAAGCAAACCTAAAAGTTTGTGCCCAACACAGAGTAAAAGAATTTCATAAGATAAACAGTTCCTCTCTAACTTAAATATTCACATTAAAATATACCATAACTGTAGCTGCTAAATTTAACTTTATCCTCTTTACAGAAAATACTAGACTGATATCTTTTTAAAATTTTATTAATTTTGATGAGAAGGAAATAACAATGAGACAGTTTCAAAGCAGGTTAGTAGGACAGTTACAATAATTGATACATTGCTTTTCTTCATAGTAGTTGTGCAGAGTACAATATGCAGACATGCTATCTTTTATAAACACTATCAGTATAAATCTTTCTTCACATTGAAATAAGAGAAAGTAGTTGTATATATAGCCCAATAGTCCATAATAGTAGTGGGTTATCAGCAGAACTGGTGATGTCGGAAGCTGTTGACTAGAGCCTTTTATAGCTCAGCATATTAATATGGCTTTCATTTTTATACTTTGTGGTTAGACTTTTCTGCTGGATGGTTAAGACCAAAGTAAAGCAAGACCTATATAACAAAAAATGTAACTTTTGTATCTGACAAGGTTAGTCAAATCCCCTCAGGATTTACCCTGAAGCCATGTACAGCTGCTTGTAGACCTTTTGTCAGTGTCTGTGCAGTAAGCAACTACACTAAAGATCACAATGTGCAATACTAAAACCATTCTTGGAATATCTATCATTCTGGTCTTCTAAATGGGTACTGCTTCTAATGTCATATAGACTGATATATCTTTAAGTTGTGAATTCTTTTTTCTTTATTACAACTTCTATGAGTAAGTGTTTGTAGTACGTAGTGATCACACTCTTTCCCCTCTTCTCCCTAACTCCTCTCTCCAGTGCTTGGTCTCCTTTCCATCTGCAAAATTTTGAACTCCTTATGTACAATTATCTGTCTTTTATTTTGCTCTTCATTTATATTTTGGCTTTCTCATATAAAAGAAACCATAGGATATTGAGGCTTGCATACTTAGTTTCTTTCACTTAACATTGTGGTCTCAGTGTGAACCAATTTTCCTACAAATGACTGAAGCTCATCCTTTGTTAGGGCAGAGCAGTACTCTATGGCATCTAAATGCCACATTTTCTTTACCAATTTATCTATTTTTTTTTTTTTTTTATTCTTGTTTCAGAACCTTTGTTTATTCACTCATTTTTATGGCCGGCTCAGCCCGCCCCCTAGAGGGCAGGGCTGGTGCAGCATGTGGTGCCAGGGATTGAACCGTGGTCCCTGAAGCCGCCCAAGCAGGTACTTTAGACCACTGAGCCATCCCGCCGGGCACCACCAATTTATCTATTGATGAACATATAAGCTGTTCTAAGATTTAGCTACTGTGGATTACACTGCTATAAACATAGGTATCCATGTACCACTATAACATAATTTTTATTTTCTAAAGAATTTTTTTTATTTTATTTATTATTTTTATTCTTGTTTCACAACCTTTGTTTGTTTATTCACTCATTTTTTATGGCCAGCTCAGCCCACCCCGAGGGCAGGGCTGGAGCAGCATGTGGTTCCAGGAATCTAACCACAGTCCCTGAAGTCGCCCAGGCTTCCCCAAACAGGTGCTTTAGACCACTGAACCATCCCGCTAGGCCCCTATAACATAATTTTTAAAAACTCCTTTGGGAAGATACTTAGAAGACAAATAGCTGGGTAGAATGTAATTTCTAGTTTTAGTTTTTTGAAGAATATCTCTACTGATTTATGATTGTACTGGTTCACATTTCTGCTAATAATATAGAAGCATTCCTTTTCCCCTGCAGCCCCACCAGCAGGTGTTTTATTTGATCTCTTGATGACAACCATTCTTTCTGAAGTAAGATGCAATCTCAGAGTTGTTTTGAATATGGACTGAAACTAAGTAAACCTTTCCTTCCTTCATTTTGAGTTTTGGGTGTTTGTCCCAGCAATGAGAGAAGAATAACTAAGACAAAGACCTAGTCAGATGACTTGAAGTCTGGAATTATGATGCTGCCTGATTTGCTGTTGTCATTGATGACTGCTTTTGCAATTCTAGGTCTCTTCTGGTTTCACATGAATTTATAATTTTTTTTTTCATTTCTGTAGAAAAAACTGTAATTTGATTGGGATTGCAATAAATGTGCATATCAATTTTGGAAGTATGGTCATTTTGACAATATTGGTTCTGCCTATCAGGGACAGAGGATATCTTTCCATTTTCTGATATTTTCTTCCGTACCCTATCTCAAAATATTGTAGTTTTTGTTGCAAAGGCCTTTCATTTCCTGGGTCAGGTAATTCCTAAGTATTTAATATTTCTTGATGCTACTGTAACATTGATTTCCTAATTTATTTCTCCACGACTTTATTGTTGGTGTTTAGAAACACTATCAATTTTTATTCCTTGACTTTGTATCCGGCTGTACTCTTAAATTTGGTTGCTAATTCTAGGCCTCCATTGTTGGAACTCTGGGGCCCTTCTGTAGTATGTTGGGAGCCTCAGAAGCTGGAAATTAATCCTATGCAGGAGGGAAGGATGAGGCCTCATTGCCTAAAGCAGTCAAGCTGCCTCAGTCTTGAGAAAAACATCCTGCCTAGACACTGTGGGCCATTAGTTGCTAGGCAACCTTGTGTCTTGCAACTTTGTAAAAGTATAAATAAAGGCCCTTATTGTTGTTCTGTGGGTTGCCAACCAGGCAGACCAGTCACTGCCTAAAGCAGCTCTTGTCTATCTTTTCTTCATTCCTGCTGCAATTTTTCCCTGGGTAGAACAGACCACAATGAAAACCCAAGAGATTCCTATTGTCTTCAATGTAGAAGTTCATTTCCTCTACAAAATAATGGTAATTTGACTTTCTTCTTTTGTTTTTAACATTGTCACAGGGAAGTAACTCCCAACCCATTCCCTGTGCTGAGTTCATGTTTCAGAATGTAGAAATGGACTCAAGGACAGAGAAAGATAGGAGTAAAAAAGTTTTATTAGGAGAAACCTCTTGAGAGGCAGGACCGGTTGCAGAAGTGAGGTGCTGCTGCATTCTTTTTCTAGGGTTTTTTTTATACAGAGAATCACATTGCAGGTACCTTGGGTCAAAGTATAATCAACATATAGTATTACAAGTACAACCACTTTACTAATATTGATCCAATAGAAAAGCAGGGTACATACTGAAAAAGGCATTTCTGGAATGCATAGGAGTGAGAATCAGAGGTTCTGGTCAGCCTGTTCACCATGCTGTTTCTCTGTGTTATATTGTTCAGGCTTATGGGACCAGATGGTGCTGGTTACCAAACAGCTTTGGGCTGTGGTTATCTCTGGGGGCCTCACAGACCTAACTACAGTGTCTCCATCTTGCAGCCTCTTTCTATCACCTCAGCCCTTAATCACAGCCCTGGTTTGCCTCATCTCTGCTTTGACTATCTCAGGCCTGGTTCTTTTCTAATCACTTATCAGTCTTTAGCAACTGTAGCCACCTACAGTGATACCATTTGAACACTTTCTCCTTCTTTAATTGCTAGTACATGTCTGCAGTACCTAATGATTGCATTTATCAAGAGCTGAGTAATAGCTCCATGGCACAAGTGCCTGCCTGGCAAGTGCAAGGTCATGAGTTTGAACCCCGGTCCCATAAAATAAAATAAAATAAAATAAAATAAAGGGGTTAGATGATTGCATTTATCATGGTATATATACATCCTCTGCCTTGATTCTCCTCCTCCTCCTTCTCCCCTCTGCCTGCTCCTTCTAACTTTTGGTTCTACTTCCATTTTGCAAAAGCTCTATTTTCATTTTTCCTTTTGGTTTCTTTCTGTCTCCTTCCCCGTCCCTCTCTGTATCTCTTATTCCCCCATCCATTTGAAAAAAATATCCTTACTTCCTATTTATCTTCTATGTTGCTCTCCCCCCTCCACTCCCTTTCTTTCTAACAAACACTAAAATATGTTTGTGGTTGCCAGATTCTCAGAGTTTCTCAAACATGAGTACATTTAAGTGCTACTATTCTATGTATTTACTGATAGTTAACAATTGAGTACGTAATACATAGTAGCTTAAAACAACAAATGGTTAATATCTGTTAAGATCTGGGAATGCCACAGCTAGATGATTGGGGCTTCGGGTTTTCCACAAAGTTGTGATCAAAATATCAGCTGGGGGCCAATGGGTGTAGAGCAGAGGTACAGCAGAAAGGCAGGCTTATAAGGGCATGATGGTGTGTTTTTCTTCCAGCTGTTACTAATCAGACCTGTGACATCTGGCTCTTCCCCAAAGTCAAAATGACCACAAAAGGTAGATGTTTTGAATCAATTCAGGATATAGAGGCAGCCACAACAGTCCAACTCAAGATATGCATGGAAGAGGACTTTCAGAACTGCTTCAGAAAATGGCAAGAATTTTGGGATAAACGTGTTCAATGGAAGGAAGGTATCTTTAGTTTTTATTTATTTATTGGATACAGGGTCCCACAGTGGTTCTCAACCTTTCTAATGCCGTGACCCCCACAATACAGTTCCTCATGTTACTGTGACCCCCAAACCAAAAAATAATTTTGGCGGCTACTTCAAAACTGTAATTTTGCTACAGTTATGATTCAGAATGTAAATACCTGATATTCATTATGTATTCTCATTGCTACAAATCAAACATAATTTAAACATAATGATCAATCACAAAACAATATTTAATTATATGTTGAGAAATATTTATTACTAATTCCAATAAATAACATTTCACCATGGCACAGCCTGGGTTTAAATGTAACAACAATTCCAAAAAAATTGCATTTTTCGATGGCTTTAGGCGACCCCTGTGTTTTGGTCGCTTGACTCCCGCCAGGGGCGGGACTCACAGGTTGAGAACTGCTGCACTATGCAATTCAGACTCCAGTATGCCTGGGGTTCCTGGCAGACCTGGCATGCAGTCTTGGGGACTGAACTCAGGACCCTGTGCTGGCTAGGCAGGCACCTACACCATTGAGCTATCTCCCCAGCCCAGAAGGGAAGTATTTTGAGGGAGATGAATAGTAGTCTTTTACTGTAATACATCTTTTTTTTTTTTTTTTTTTCTTGTTTCAGAACTTTTGTTTGTTTGTTTGTTTATTTTTATGGCTGGCTCAGCCTGCCCTGAGGGCAGGGCTGGCACAGCATGTGATGCCGGGGATCAAACCGTGGTCCTTGCAGCCGCCTAGACTTTCCTAAGCAGGCGCTTTAGACCACTGAGCCATCCTGCCAGGCCCTGTAATACATCTTAAAAACTTTGAACTCAGGACCTTGTGCTTGCTTTCCAGGCAGGCGCTAGTACCCCTGAGCTATTTTCCCAGCTGCTTTATGTAGAGATAATCTTAAGTAGAGAACAATAAAGCCCAAGAACAGCTATAGGGGGTTACTTGGGGATTCCTGAAACCTGGATTCAAGGAAGCAGATAACCTGTTTATTCTAATGGCTCCTTGATTGTTGTCTCTTCCCTTGCCTGGGATGTTACTGGTTGTCTCCTCTCCTGCTTGGAATGTTTTCAATTAGCATTTGTGTTAACCTGATGTTAGGTAAATGGTGATAGAAGTAGGTGGTCTCTAGTCTGCATTCCCTAAAGCAGTTATGCAAATTCTATAGGCTGTCCTTTGGTATTCAATAAAAGTAAGATTCTTCTGTGGGTCGAAGCTCACTTCGAGAGAGACAAGTCTCAGTGAGTCCTCTGAGCTACCTTCATCAGGTCTTCTCGTCGTTTCTTTCGGCACTGACACCAGAACATCACAACAGCTTTATTATACATCATATGTAAAAGTTTATAATTGACCTCTGGGAAGAGGTTCAGCAGACACTGTAAGGCCATCAGAACATGAGGTCTGCACATCAGACTACAGGAAAAGGGAGAAGGACTTAGAGTGAGGGAGAACAAGGACAGCCACAGGAGTGACCTGACACACATCAGCAGATGGAACTCAGGGCTGGTTTTTCTTGCCTCTAACCTTGAAAAAATGGCTCAGGTTTACTGTTTTTATTTGTTTACTTATCTTTTTTTTAAAGTCATGTACGGGGCCCGGCGGGATGGCTCAGTGGTCTAAAGCGCCTGCTTGGGATAGCTTGGGCGGCTTCAGGGACCATGGTTCGATTCCCCGGCACCACATGCTGCGCCAGCCCTGCCCTCGGGTGGGCTGAGCCGGCCATAAAAATGAGTAAATAAACAAATAAAGGTTCTGAAACAAGAAAAAAATAAATAAAAATTAAAAAAAAAATAAAAAAAAAAAAATAAAGTCATGTACGTATGTATGTATTTGGTACAGGATCTCATTATGCAGCTCAGTGATCCTCTTAGTGATCCTTTTGTCTCAGCCTCCCTAGCACTGGGATTACAGGCATGCACCACCATGCCCAGTTTTGGGCATGGCAGTGGGGCTGGCACAGCATGTGGTGCCAGGGATGGAACCCAGGTCCTTGTGCTTACCAGGCAGGCACTTAGACCGCCAAGCTATCTCCCCAGCCTTTCATTGTAAGTTTTATCCCTTTAATCAACTCTCTTTTGTGTATGTGTGTGTGTGTGTGTGTGTGTGTGTGTGTGTGTGTGTGTGGCCTGCTCAGCCTGTTCAGGGGTGCAGGGCTGGTGCAGCATGTGGTGCAGGGATTGAACCCTGGTCCCTGTGCAGCTTGCCCAAGCTTGCCTAAGTAGGTGCTGCAGTCTGCTGAACTGTCTCGGTGACCCTCTTATTTGTTCTTGCATCAGTCATGGTAAATTATATTTTTGAAGCAGTTAACTGCTACAAGTTTTTTAATAAACTCTTATTTTCTTTGTAATGGTTTAGCAGAGCTGTAGTTGTTTCTGCTTTTTTATTCTACTGATCAAAGTTTTTTGCCTTCTCAATTTCCTCTTTTGATCTTGCTACCAAAGAGTGTTCAATTTTATTAGTTACCAACTTTTGGTTTTATTCGCTTTTATCTGGTGTAATTGCTTGTTTTTTATTTCATCAATGCCTGCTCTTATCTCTGTTTCCTTTATTCTACTCTTCAAGTTTCTCCTGAGGGTACTTAGGAAACTGATTTCCAGCCCTTTGTTCTACTCAATACATGTAACGCTACACATTTGCCTTGAAACACTAAACTGACCGATGATTTTCAATGGGCTATAGTTTTGTTACCATTTAGTTCAAGGCATTTTCTAATTTCTATTTTGATCTCTTGCTTGACCCATGGATAACTTAAAGCCTATTAGTTCATTTCTGATATTTGGAGATTTCTCATCATTTTTTCTAGCTTAATTTCACTGTCATCAGGAAACATACTCTGTATTAATTCAGAAAGTCAGCGTCCTTTTATGTTTTTTGTCTTTTTTGAGACAATGTTCCACTTTATAATTCAGTTCAGGTTGACCTAAAACTCACTTCACAGCCCATGTGGGCCTTGAACTCATGGTAATTACTCTCCCAAAGTGCTGAGATTACAGATACCTGACTGAGTTAACATCTTTTGAGTCTTGTCTTTTTTTTTTTTTTTATGGCTTAGCATATGACCAGTTTTGGTAAATGTTCTTCTAAGTGCATTTAAAAACAATGAATAATTTAAAAAAAAAATGTATTTAGTACAGGCTCTACAGCATCTCACTATGCAGATCATAGTTGTAGTGATCCTCCTGTTTTTGGCCTTCCAAATGCTGAATTACAGGCACGTGCCACCACACCCAGTCTCAGTTGCCCATCTCAGCATGCCCTAGGGGTGGGGCCTGCACAGCACTCCAGGGATTGAACCCCGATTTTTCTACCTGCCTAATCAGGTGCTTTAATCCACTGAGTTACCTGTCCAGCCCCTAAGAATGAATAATTTTAATTGACATGGGACAATGTGCTCCATATATCACTTCAGTTAAATTGAATTGTATGATTCAGCCTTTCTGCCTGTTCTTTTCCTGAGCTATGTACCAAAATCTCACATCTGAATGCACCATTTGATTTTTTTCTCTTATTTCAGAACTTTTGTTTGTTTATTTATTTTTATGGCCGGCTCAGCCCACCCTGAGGGCAGGGCTGGTGCAGCATGTGGTTCTGGGGATCGAACTGCGGTCCCTGCAGCCACCCAAGCTTTCCTAAGCAGGCGCTTTAGATCACTGAGCCATCCTGCCGGGCCCCCATGAATACACCATTTGAAATGGAAGGTGAGGTTGCAACAGCTTGGTGAGTGAACAGAAGACTTAGAAAAAAAGAGTAATCTTGACTTTCTTTAGAAATTAACACATATTTAGGGTAGGTGTGGAAAATCAGAGAAAAAAGAAGAAAAGTGTGTTTTGTTTTGTTTTTTTTGCAGTCTTTATATTTTGAGTTTCTCACATAAGAGAAACCATGCAATATTTAAGCTTGTGACATGTAATAGAAAACAGGAAAATACATCTTTTGCAAGTGGCAAAGGAACCAAAAGATGGAGGAGGACATAAATATAATTCAGCTGGGTTGTGTATGAGCAAGTGCCAACTTCCCAGGATGAATGTAATTATGTACTGCAAGCATATGCTAATAAAAATAATTTTAAAAAAAAATAGAATTAACTGCAAAAAAGAGGTTTTTAATGTAATGATGGAAGGGAGACAAAAGATTTCTGAAATAAGGAAATATTATTGTCTGAAAATGTTTGAGTTTCTATAGCACAAACCTCTCTGTCTTTTTAAAACTAGTAAAATATGAGACTCACTTGAAATATAGAGAGTGTTTTGCCTTGAGGAATTCAAGTGAAGAACTGAGTTCTGTTTGTCTGTCACAAAACAGAGGCATTTCCAGCTATCCTCCTACTGGGAATTTTTTCAGAAGAACTGAAAACATCATATCATAGTGATACCTATGCACCTATGTTCATAGCAGCACAATTTGTGATAGCCAAATCCTGGAAACAACCAAAATACCCATCATCTGAAGAATGGTTGAAAAAGATGTGGTATTTTCATGAAATGGAATATTACTCAGCTATAAGGAATGATAAACTAAAAGACTTCATATATAAATGGATGTATCTTGAATGTATACTCATAAGGGAAATAAACCAGACCTACATATGCAAATATCATATAGTCTCCCTAGTGTAAGGACTCAAAAGAATAAATAAATAAATAAAATTTGGGTGGTACCAGGAATCAATCTCAGGATCTTGAGTTTTCTGCATTTTTAACCCCTAAAATTTTTTTTAGAAGAGTGACTTAAATTCAAAATCCAGGGGGATACCCACTCAGGACCACCCCCACTCCTGTTCATCTCTCAGACAGGAGCTTTCTTTCTGTCAATAAATATGTTCTGCTCATTACCTCTGAAAAAAAAATAATAAACTAAAAAATTAAAAAATTCAAAATCCATGGGGCCTGGCAGGATGGCTCAGTGGTCTAAAGCGCCTGCTTGGGAAAGCTTGGGCGGCTTCAGGGACTGCGGTTCAATCCCCGGCACCACATGCTGTGCCAGCCCTGCCCTCAGGGTGGGTTGAGCCGGCCATAAAAATGAGTGAATAAACAAAGGTTCTGAAACAAGAAAAAATAAATAAATAAATAAATTTTTTAAAAAATTAAAAATCCAATTGGAAGAGTTTAAAAATTAATGTTTATTAAAAGTGTTAGTGTTTAATTGTTTGATCAGTCTTACATACCTATGTCTGTTGATCTATACTGATATGATGCTGAAAACATGTAATACAACCATTGTTAAATTTTTCTTGTTTTGAAATTCTGTACTATATGTATGTACTCTTACTTGTTACTATTTTTTCTATCTTTGTTTCTACTATTTTACTCTTTAAAATAAAACAAGAAAGAAGAAAGAAAGAAAGGAAAGAAAGAAGGAAAGGAAGGAAGGAAGGAAGGAAGGAAGGAAGGAAGGAAGGAAGGAAGAAAGGAAGGAAGGAAGACAGGGAAAGATAAAAAACAGAGGCAGCTCTGGCTGGGCACACGTAGATCTGGCTCCCCAGAGCTGCAGGAGATAGCAGGTACCTGCTGCAAGCTGGGCACTGGCTCAGTGCACTGGGCTGCCTTCTCCCCTTGTCCTTCCTCCTGCAGTAACTCACAGTGGGTATCAGACACGTGTGAACTAAGTGGGACAGTGACAAATTAGGGCGGGAATCAACCACAAGAATCTGAGTCTTCCTCCCTCTCCCACCCACCACTCTCAGGAGTCATGCAAGAGGGAGTGGGATGGGGATGAATAGGGTTTTGGACCACCTTCTTCAGAGTTGAAAGATAGAAAGACCCCGGTCTGTATCTAAGTTACTTAACCTCGGAGGATTGCTGGCAAGAACTGGCAAAGCACCTAGTTTAGTAGAAGGTTTCAGTATTACTATGCCAGCTGCCTTTGTATCCTTCTGTTTCTCACACTCTGGCTTTGGGCAATGTCTCTTTCAGTTAAATAACACTTCCCACCACCACGTTTACCATAGTACAGTGGATATAACAGACACTGAATAAGTATGTTTGTGGTTGCCAGATCCTCAAATGTACTGTCAAACATGAGTACATTAAGGTGATACTATATTATCATTATCTACTGATGCTTAACAAATGACTATAATACACCTGTAAGATTTGGCAGTGGTATAGCTGGATAATTGAGTTCCACTTTTCCCATAAATTTTGCAATCAAGATATAGCTAGGGGACTGGCAGATAGTGCAGAAGGATGAATAAGCACCTGCCTGGCAAGCGCAAGGTCCTAAATTCAATCCCAAACACCACAAAGAAGAAGAAGAAGAAGAAGAAGAAGAAGAAGAAGAAGAAGAAGAAGAAGAAGAAGAAGAAGAAGAAGAAGAAGAAGAAGAAGAAGAAGAAGAAGAAGAAGAAGAAGAAGAAGAAGAAGAAGAAGAAGAAGAAGAAGAAGAAGAAGAAGAAGAAGAAGAAGAAGAAGAAGAAGAAGAAGAAGAAGAAGAAGAAG
>PVJA010049915.1:0-13523 GCA_004027025.1 Myocastor coypus
CCTCTCCTCCCCTCATTTTTTTTTTCATACTGGCAGCTGAGTCAGAGCCTCATACATGCCAGGAAGGGGCTCTATTAGCAAACTACATTCTTCATTGTTTTCTTTAAATTTTGAGATGGGGTCTCTGTCTACACTGCTAACTGCCCAGCTGGGCTAGCTAGGGTCACAGGTGTGTGCCACACCTGATTTAGCCACTGGCTTTTGTTCAGTGATTTCTTTATGTGTATGATTTCTTTATCCCAAGAATGGGTGTTTTTCCTGAACTCTGTGCTTGGATGAGCTAACATCCTTCCCACTCACTTGCTCTGCAGCGCTGGTAGCATGCCATCGAAATGCAGTTCATGTTCACTAATCAAGAAGTTACCTTGGGAAGATCAGTGGATTGTTCCTGTTTTATGAACTTATAGCCTTGGAAAGTTCAGATCCTAGACCTTAGAAGAGTTCAGCTTGTCCTGCGCTTGGGGCCATGAGTCTATGGCCATCACTAGCTGTTACAATTTGGAGGCTTTGCCAGGGGAATACTACAATACAAGACACACATTTTATAATTTTTTTTTATAATAGCCATCCAAAGAATCACATACAAAAAGAGAGTGTAAGAAATCTGTCCAAACACCAAAGACCCAAGAATCTAGCCAAGGGCCTGGATGCTGTGGTAATGTCCTGCCGGAGTCCAGCTGAGGGCCTGGAGCTCATCACAGGGTGTCCCAGCTGGAGGCCTAGAGCCCATGACGATGTTGTCGCATGCAGGCCTGCTGCATGGATCTGCACTGGGAAGGCCTCAAGGTCAGTGGTGGAAGCTAGAAAGTCTGTTCTGGAAGGGTGCAGAACCTGTGCTAGCAGGCTGAGGGGTCTGCCCTGGAGCCCGGAAGCAACATTCAAGGTAAGCTCCAGAGCATCCCCAAAAGTACCCCAGCATCCTCAGTGACAGCGAGGTCCTGAGCTTCTTTGAGAATGAGGAAAGCTGGGTTCCCATCAGGAGAGCCAGCATTATGAGCTTCTGTTGGAGACTGAGCTACACACCACCTTCCTCTCCTGAGCCAGGAAGCAGCGCTAAAAGCCAGCAGTGAACTGTGGCCATTCCCAGTTGGGCTAGCAGAGTAGCTTAGGCGAAGCAGCAGCTCTCTAAGGGCTTCCCGGCAACATTCCTGACAGCCAGCCCCAGCTTCCGCCAGCTCCCTACAACCTCCCTGCCCACTCTTCCTCCGGTTCTGTCTCTTGTGCTGCTGGCCACAGTCCTCAGGCGGGCCTTCCACACGAAGCACCAGGCTGCCTCAGTTTGGCTGGGTATAACAAGTTGACCACCAGTTGTCAATCCACTACACCAGCTAGGGGCAAGTTGACTGTAAGACCTCACTGCTGTCCCTTGAGTACCCTGTCCTCAGTTAGTAAACTGAGTTTCAGGACACTGTCACTCTTATATACTTGAACCAAAAAGGTGATGTAACTTTCTTGGGATTCTAGTGCTAGTCTGTTTATTGTGCACAGAGCCTGTTACCTAGAATGTAACTTTGTGATTTTTGACCTATCCTATGGTTTCTTACAATGTGACTGTATCTGTAGATGGTGTCACATGAAAACGAGACCCCTGGAGGCACCCTAAGTTAGTGTGATTGGTTCCTTGTGAGAAGAGATTACAGCCCCCTCACACAGCAGGAAGTGCAGGCGAAGCCATGGGAGTAGATGCTCTCTACGAGCTAGAGAGCGAGGCCTCTGAGGAAACCAACCCTGCCCACAGCTCAGGCTTGGCCATTTGGCTTCTTCTGGACCTATGAAGAAAGGTCCAGAAATAAATATTTCTATTATGTAAGCCAATCAGTCCACAGTATTTTGTTTTGCCAGCCCTAGAAAATAAATATAGTACTTAATAATAAATTATTTCCTAAGAGCAAGTGTTTTTCTTTCCTCTCCAAATGATGAGAAATGGTTTGCCTTGTTACATGGGTAGGGATCAGTTTCTTCTCTGTAGACCCTGCCAAATGTGGAAGAGCAAAGCAGAAAGTGTGCGGATTATTTTCAGCTACTGAAATTGTTCCTGGTCTCTTTAGTGTGGTTTTCCTTTTAGAAAATAGTGCTTTATGGGGGCCCAGCAGGGTGGCTCAGTGGTCTGGGGTGCCTGCTTGGGAAAGCTTGGGCGGCTTCAGGGATGGCGGTTCGATCGCTGGCACCACATGCTGCGCCAGCCCTTCCCTCGGAGTAGGCTGAGCCAGCCATAAAAATGGGTAAACAAACAAAGGTTCTGAAACAAGAAAATAAATAAATAAATAAATAATTTTCTAAAAAAGAAAATAGTACTTTAATTTGAGACCATATCCTAGAACGAGTTCATGTTTCCTCATCCTCATTCTGTGTGATAATGGTGCTGAGAACAGAGTTGTCACCACAGTTTGACTTTCATTGAAGGCTCTGTTGCAGGACCAGCAGAGTGGGCCCTGAGGTGAAAAACAGATGTTTCTCCTGCCTCAGATCTTGCAAAAGAAGTCTGTGTGGAAGATGCTTGAGTAATGCCATGTACTTGGCAGTAAGGAATGAAGGTACACCTGGGGCTCTTGGCTCCTAGAACAGGCGGCCCACATTAGAGTGAGGCTCGTGATTCACTGTGAAGACAACCACTATGTTAAGAATTCTTCTCTGCTACATTACACTATGTTAAAAACTCTTCTCTGCTACATTAAGAGAAATGTTAACTTTTCTGGATTCTTCATATTTCTCTGAAGCTCATGCTTATTTTCTTGGGACATATCTGAGGAAAAATAGTTCATGGCTCTTAGTCACCTTATCCATGCCCAAAAAGGCTTTCTTTTGTTTATTTTATGTATGTGGTACAGGGTTTCACTCTGCAGCTCAGACTTGTAGTGATCCCCTTGTTTTCAAGTGGAAAACAAGTGCTGGGATTACAGGTGTGTGTCACCACACCTGGACTGGGTGACTGGCTCAGCGTGCCCCGAGTTGCAGGGCTGGCTCAGCAAATGGGACCTGAGATTGAACCCTGGTCCCTGTGCTTGCCAAAGCAGGTGCTTAGTCAGCTGAGCTATCTCACCGGCCCAAGTCATTTAAAAAAGTTATTGAACAGTGTGTCTTACTTCAGACTAATGTGATGAAACACCTTAAACTGAGTGGCTAGAACAATAAAACATTGGTATCTGACAGTTCAGGTAGCCGGACGTCTCAGAGCACGGTGCCAGCATGGTCGGCTCCAGGTGAGATCCCTCTCCTGGCATGCAGTTGGCCCCCTCACTCTGTCCTCATGGGAGGAAGAGAGATAGGTCATCTCCCTCCCTCTCTACTCACAGACGGAGCTCCCTAATGTCATACTGAGGCCTCCATTGTTGAGACAGGATTACCTCCCAGAGGCCTTCCTCCACCCAAAACTGCACATTCAGGGTTATAATTTTAGCAAGGCAAATGCTGAAAAGCTACTTTAAATAATATTTGCATACAGTTCCGTATATAACTTCTACTGTACATCTCCCTAGAACCCATAGCAATTAAAAGTACTATGCATGGGGCCCGGCAGGATGGCTCAGTGGTCTAAAGCGCCTGCTTAGGAAAGCTTAGGTGGCTGCAGGGACGGTTGTTCAATCCCCAGCACCACATGCTGCACCAGCCCCTGCCCTCAGGGCAGGCTGAGCCGGCCATAAAAATAAACAAACAAAAGTTCTGAAACAAGAAAAAATAAAAAATAAAAAAACAAAAAAACCTAACATTAAAACAAATCAATAAACTTAAAAGTAATAGCTTCTTTATACACATACTTTTAATATATAGTAAATATATAAAGTCACATGCACATGTGTTTAATGTAAAAGATATGGCTTTAATAAATACATACTTGTTTATAAAATTTTATATATGTATAAAATTCTTATTTTCATTTTCAGCAATCATGCGACCAGTATTGAGATTACGAGTGTGTGGAATTTAAAGAAAAAATCACGCAGTAAGTTGCAGTCAGTGCAGATTTTCTGCTTTTCCAATGAAGTTAAACTTTTCTCTTTCCTACCTTTCCTCTCTCTTTTCCTTCCTTTGTTTTTAGTGCTTGGGATCTAACCCAGGACCTCCCATGCTAAGCAAGTGCTCTACCACTGAACTATGCCTCCAGTGCCGTCTATATTTAAATCCCTTGTGGCTTTGCCAAATTCTTCCCATTTACAACATTTAAGCTGCCCTTCGCGTCCTGTTCACTGACTCCATGCCTGGCCTGGAAATATATCCACGCTGACTGTGTCGTGCCTTGTCTGCCCACTAGAGGGCGCCAGCCAACAGGGCAGAGTCAACCCAGTAGAAGTGATCAGCAGGGTGTTTTGACTGTTGATCAGAGACGAATGCTAGAAATTAGGGGTACAATATTTCAGATTTATTATTTTTAAAAAAAAAATCATAGGTAACAAATCAGAGCTTTGCTTAGGAATGGTTTGGAAAGAAATTGAAGCCGTTACTCCACGAAACATTCACAGTTGTGTGCTAGAGACACACAGCGGGGGGTGGGGCGGGGGGGGGCTTAGAGACGCACGCAGCATGGCGCCTCAGAAGCATTTGCGGTGCACGATGGAGGGCCCGGCCTCGTCGTACTCCTGCTTGCTGATCCACATCTGCTGGAAGGTGGACAGCGAGGCCAGGATGGAGCCGCCAATCCACACCGAGTACTTGCGCTCTGGTGGCGCGATGATCTGTGGGCGAGGGAGACAGAGGGGCATCAGTGCTGCAGGGCAGTGCCTGGGTGCAGCCCACCGCCAGGGCCTGGAACACGTGGCTGTGCTTTGGGGACAGCCCCCTTGACGACAAGGGGGAGGACAGAGGCCCTGGGTTCAGCGCCCTCCCCACCCCACGGTCGCTTTCGTTTTCCAGGCTCCGTTCCTGCGCTCTATTCCGACCCACCCCGAATCCTCTAGCACATCCCTCAATAAGGTGAGAGCCTCGGTCTTATGTGGCCTCCACACGCAGAGACGAGGCTCGTCCTCCCCAGAGCCTAGCATGACGCGTGCTTTCTCCAGAAACGAGCACCGACAGCTTCACATTTTAACGTCACCCGACTTAACTGAAGGCGTCCGTGCACCTGACTATAAGTCAGCTGCCACTCTGCAGTGGCAGCATCAGAGCCCGCCCCGAGGGACTCTGGGTCCTTGCTGGGGGGTGGGACATTCCCCTCGAGGGTCCCCGTGAGGCTTCGCCTGGCCTAGCTCCGAAGGCAGGCACTTGTTTTCTTTTTTTTTTTTTTTTTTTTTTAAATAAATGACTTAGGCTCAGAGATGGCCGGGCGGGTCTTCCTGCCAAACTCAAAAAATAGCTGCGGGAGAGAAATTCAAATTCCAGGCCAAACTTACAATTCTTGGGTGGGCGTGGCCATCTGGCTCACGGAAGAGCAGCTTCTGAAAGCGTGGTTAAAGGGGTCTCTTTTAGTTTACCCCCAACTCTGGCTGAGCATTTATTGTTAAATAGAAGAGGCTGTCATTTGCTGACCTCTTAATACGTGCCAGGCACTGGGCTAAGCCTCTTTCCGGTTTCAGGGCCCTTAACTCTCGCAAGCGCCTCCAGGAGAGAGCAGTGTGCTGCTCCCGTGTCCCGAGCGAGGAAACAGGCGCAGACAGAGGTATAAGTCACCGGCCGGCCACAGACGGCTGCATTTCAGACCCAGTACTGAAAGCCTGAACTCTGCAAGGTTTCACTTTGTTTCAGGGCAGGCAGATAGTTTTAAATATCCAGGAAAGTTGCAGCGTTGGTGCAGGAAATTCCCGTAGACCCGCTCTCACTTTCATTTTCCCCTTGTGTCATCTTACAGTAACCAGGTTTTCAGCGGTGCTCTAACTCCTTTCACCATCCTGGGGCCTGCAGTTTCACATTCCTTTCTGTTTGGGAATCAAGTTTGGAGCCCTAGCCCTTGCCTGCTTCAGCGGCAGCACTGGCGCCATAGCCCCAGAAAAGCTGGCCATAACGGGGGCCCTGTCTCTGGTTTTATGTCTCCCTCCAACATTCAAGGGGACAGGAGGGGGTCAGACAGCATCCTAGCAACTGAAGCCCTTCTGAAAACAGCCTCTCTGTTAAGGAAGCCTCTCTGTTCTTGTCTTGAAGTCTGTTAGGGCAGGACTTTCCAGAGAGGATGGTGGGAGGAGAGGGCGAGTATATTGGGCCTGCAAGTTCTTTGAATAAACAAAAAGAGAGTGCAAATAACAGAGAGCTTGTCTCTGCCTCTCCTCAAATACCTGTACCACATGCGCTTTCCCCTGCTTCCTGTGACGTGGGTGGGAAGATCTCAGACAGCCTTCTGGTTTCAGAAAGTGATAAGGCTCTTTGAGAATGCACCCACCTCAGGGGTGCTTCTCTCAAGGGAAGGCACTCCATTCTTCTCACAGCTCCTTTGCTTGGCCCTCAGAATGCTCACCTTACAGGGCCCCAGGTGACTCCAGCGTGGAGCCTGGTCAGGCCAGAATTACCTGTGCTTTTATGCACCAATACCAAAAAGTAATCCAGACAGAGTGCTGGTGAAATAGTTCACAGACTAAGCGCATGCTTAGGCAAGCACAGGGACGGGGGTTCAATCCCTGGCACCACATGCTGCGCTGGCCCCACACCTGGGCGAGCTGAGATGGCCCCTGAGAACAGGTGTGGTGGTACACATCCTTAATCCCAGCACTGGGTAGGCTGAAAACTAGAGGATCACTACAAATCTGAGCTGCGTAGTGAGACCCTGTACTGTGTAGCAAATAGATTTTTTAAAAAGTATTCCAGACAGAAAGATGAGGAGAGAACTCTAACTCCTGGTCTGGGGGTATGATCACATTTAACAGGGAGGGACTCCAAGCTACTCAATCTACAGGGCTGAAGCTACTGTTGGGTTCCTCTGTATTTTAAAAACATATTGCACAAGTTGGGCATGGTGGCACACCCCTATAATCCCAGCACTTGGGAGGCTGAGGCAGGAAGATCTCTGTGAGTTCGAGGTCAGCCTGGACTCCAAAAGTGAGCTCAAGGTCAGCCTGAACTTCATAGTGAGACCCAGTCTCAAAACAAACAAACAGAAAAACAAAACAACATATTGTACAGGCGAGGTCTGCTATAAATATGTCCTAAGGTTACATGGGAGGTGGTGTTGCCCTGGTTTGCAGCTGCTGAGAGTAACTCAGAGGCAAGAGTCATAAGAACAGGTCAGTGTTTGTAAAATAAAATAATGCAGTTTGTCCTAAGGATCGGGTTGACTTATATACTGCAGCATGACACATGTGTGGGATTTCTCCCCCACCGGCTAGCCTTGGAATTCATCAATGGGTGTGACCAAGATGTGGCCCCAGAAATGTCCTTCATATCTCATCCCAGGACTGACTTCTCAGGCAGTACAGCCACGGGCTCTGTCACTGAGCAGCAGTACCTTGATCTTCATGGTGCTCGGAGCCAGCGCCGTGATCTCCTTCTGCATCCTATCGGCAATGCCCGGGTACATGGTGGTGCCCCCCGAGAGGACGTTGTTCGCATACAGGTCCTTCCTGATGTCAATATCGCACTTCATGATGCTGTTGTAAGTGGTTTCATGGATGCCAGCAGATTCCATCCCTGCAGAGAGACACAGGCCATGGTCCTTGTGGGGCAGGCGAGACCCAGGTTCAGCATGGGAGACCAGACTTGAGCAGTGGGGGCTCTGAGCTGCTGGAGCAGATGGCAGTAGACGCTCCACTTCGGGAGGCTCAAGCAGGGCAAGGTCGTCAGCTCCAGGTGGGAGCTGCTGCCACCGCATTGCTCGGAGCGCTCATTTCTCTGTGGCCGCGGCTTCCCTGCCCCCATGTGCTCCGTTCCCGAAAGCTGCATTGTGCTGAGTCATCAGAAAAGTGCTTTATCTGATTTGAGCAAGCACTTTATTTTTTAATATGCCAAGCTTCCCTCCCCGCCACACACCACCTGGAATTGAACTTGGGACCTTGTGCTTGCCAGGCAGGCACTTATAAGTGCTGCTAAGTTATCTCCCTAGCTCAAAAGTTTTTATTTATTTTTTTATTTTAGAGAGAGAGAGAGAGAGAGAGAGTGTGTGTGTGTGTGTGTGTGTGTGTGTGTGTGTGTATGCTGGCTCAGCCTGCTCCAGGGCCTGGGGGCAGGGCTGGTGAGGCGTGTTTTCAGGGAGGGGTTGGGGTCAAACCGCAGTACCTGTGCTTTGCCTAAGCTTGCCTAAGGAAGTGCTTTAGACTGCTGAGCCATCTCACCGGCCCGACACTTCATCTTTTTTTTTTTTTAACCGATCATTTTATTTCTCATCTGAACTCCTGGTTGCCTTTCCAAGACAGCCCTTCTTCTTCTGCAGGGTTGAGGAATTGCTCACAAGCACTATCTGATTACGGAACGCTTGCCTTTCCGGGCCGAGGCCATCTACCTCACGCAACTGTCACTGTCAGCACAGCCCGCTCTGCAGGTGCTGTTCACAGCTTCCTCCTACCCGTGAGGAGACTAAGGCTTAAGGTCCAAACTGACTTCAGGTCATGAAAACACAGCGACGTGTCACCCGCGCACAGCCCATCCCTGTAAACATCTGTGCAACCTCGCCCCCAGACCCAGCACCCCTGGACCCTTGCCCTCCTGTTCCCACGCCAGCCCCAAACCCCAGCGCCCAGCCCCATCGCGGTGAGTGCCGCATGATCCGTGTCACCGTACACGCTCGTGTGCGACTACAGCGCAGCGTCTTCTGAGGAAGAGCACTGCCCTCCCGGCCCCAGGAGGTCCCACCGTGGAAACTTGCCCTCTCCCTGGCTTAGAAGTAAGTGCTTTTGGTCCTGGGGCTCCTGCTAGGTCTCGGCTGCAGAGGGGCGGCCAGCACCCGGGAAGGCGGAGGGACCCCCACAGCTCACAGGGAAGGGGTGCTGTGGCTTACCGATGAAGGAGGGCTGGAAGAGCGTCTCCGGGCAGCGGAAGCGCTCGTTGCCGATGGTGATCACCTGCCCATCGGGCAGCTCGTAGCTCTTCTCCAGGGAGGAGGAGGATGCCGCCGTGGCCATCTCGTTCTCAAAGTCCAGAGCCACATAGCACAGCTTCTCCTTGATGTCGCGCACAATCTCGCGCTCGGCTGTGGAGCAGAGACATGAAGGCTTGCGCCCAGCAGAGCTACCCGGCAGGATGGCTCAGTGGTCTAAAGCACCTGCAGGCGACTTCAGGGACCGCGGTTCGATCCCCGGCACCACATGCTGCGCCAGCCCTGCCCTCAGGGCTGGCTGAGCCGGCCATATAAATAGATAAATAAACAGACAAACAAAAGTTTCAAATTAAAAAAAGAAAGAAAAAGAGCTGCCTGGCCCGTGAGTCGCGTGTTGAATTGGGGACTCCAGGGTTTCCCAAAGCCCCAGAGACCCTTGCTACTTGGCCAGGGTAGAGCGCCGCCCGAACCCGTGACGTAGTTGTCACTTTCTGCCGGGAAGTTGGCTTGGCGCAGTCTCAGGACCAGCCTCAGTCGGGAGGCAGAAGGGCACGGGTATGGAAGAGGTGGCCTGGCCGCGCCTCCCGCGCCCCGAACTCAGATTCCACCGAGCCCTGGGAACTTTTTGGAGGCGTTTTGGGATGCGAGGGTGAGGAGCGGGAATGGAACTGATTCAATCCCATGCCACTAAAGGAACTTTAACATGGCCAGCCAGGGCAAGAACTGGAGCTTAGGATGAGCCTGGGTACATCCACAATTCCCGAGCATCTGGACAGCACCGAGCGAGGCTGTGCACGCAGGCGCCACAGGCACGGACGAAGCCCGGACGTTCCTGGCGATGCCGATGCTGGAGAGCGCCCTCTGGTGCCCAGAGCGTGAGTGGCATCAGCTTTGGTTGAAGACAGCGTTGCCTGCGGGGACTGGGTGCGCCTTGTCACAGTTCCTACCCATAATGGTTGTGGGAGCTGGAACCTATGCTGACCTCTATTTTCAGATCAAAAGACAGGTCAGTTTGTCCAACGTCACACAGCTACTCAAGGCTGGGGGATTTAAATCCTATTTGGATGGTTCTGAAAGTTTCCAGTCTCCACCACTATTCTGGCTCCAGTCTCTGTTTGCTCTTGCCCACTTGGTAATGAAGGGGATTAAACAGTGCTCAAACAATGCACCTTACTGGTTCCCCACACTCTTCCACAAAAAAAAAAGTCATTTAACAGTATGTGGGGGGCCTGGCAGGATGGTCAGTGGTTTAAAGTGCCTGCTTAGGAAAGCTTGGGCGGCTGCAGGCACCGCGGTTTGATCCCTGGCACCACATGCTGCACCAGCCCTGCCCTCAGGGCAGGCTGAGCCGGCCATAAAAATAAATAAATAAATAAACAAACAAAAGTTCTGAAACAAGAAAAAAAAGAAAAGTAAACAGTGTGTGTGTGTGTGTGTGTGTGTGTGTGTGTGTGTGTGTGTGTATTAGAGACTGCCAGTGCCTTCACATTAAACTACACCCTCAGATGTCATCCCTCCCATTCTTGAAAGCATGGTCAATCTAAGTCACCACGTCACCTTAATTTGTCCAAGTTGGACTTGATCCTCCTGCCCCAATCTCCCAGAGTGCTGGGATCACAGGCGTGCACCCGATCAAAAGGCGCCATGCCTTTGGCAAGTTTGAACCCATGATCTTCCTGGGTACCCAGTGGCCCTGCCAGTCAGGGTGGGCAGCCTGCTGCTCTCTGCCCTCTTCTCCATCTCCACAGGCCTCACCAGTGGTCACAAAGGAATAGCCTCGCTCGGTCAGGATCTTCATGAGGTAGTCGGTGAGATCTCGGCCAGCCAGGTCCAGACGCATGATGGCGTGGGGAAGGGCATAGCCCTCATAGATGGGCACATTGTGGGTGACACCATCACCAGAGTCCAGCACAATGCCTGGGGGACAGTTGGGCGTGATAAAAGTTAACAAAGCAAAAGGCATGTTGTCAGAAGTCTAAGGGGAAGGGGAATTTCTAAGCTTTATGGAAAGGAAGTGTTTCCCTGGAATAGAGAGTGTTTCATAGCAATGAAATTGTAAAAAAGAAAAAGGGAGGGGGCATAGGGAAGATTAAAAATGAAGGTGGACCCAGGAGGTAGCTGAGCTGCGTAAGCGCCCACATCATAAGCATAAGGTCCCGAATTCGAGGAGGAGGAGGACAAGGAGGAGGAAGAAAGCATAGAAAAGTCCTGCCAGTGACTGGAAGTGCGGCGCCTGTCTGGAAGAGGTGAGAGGACCCGTTAGGGCCGGAACCAGCCTGCGCCGCGCTGTGAGTTCACAGCCGTCAAACCCTTCTCCTGGTGTATATGTTTCATCAGGGCTCCTCTTTCTCCTACCCACTTACCAGTTGTACGTCCAGAGGCGTAGAGGGACAGTACCGCCTGAATAGCCACATACATGGCTGGGACATTGAAGGTCTCAAACATAATCTGCAAAGCAATCAGAACAGCTAAGTCCATGGGGTCGCCCACAGCAGTGAGGGTTAAAAGCACACACCTCGCTTATGATGCAGATGGGCCAGCCCACTCTGAGCACGGGCCACCAAGGTAAGGGAGACCCCAGCAGTGCGCATCACTAAGAAGAGACATGAAGCGGGACCATAAAGCCATCGCATGGGTGAGCTGCTGGACGGGGAGGAGAGGAGGACGTGTCCACACAAGCTTGTCCCTGGGGAGGAAGAGCCTAACTGTTTGCTCCTGTCCTGCTCCTGGCTCCAATGTGACCTAGGGGGACTCCTCAGGCTAAGATAAGACTGACATGGGCAGCATTCTAAGTCCCTCAACTGTAAATGCAGGAAGGATTTCGATTCAAGCTCTCAGGCTTGTCCAGAATAGACAGTCAAAACCAAAAAAGACACAACACCCTAGTTCTGATTTTGCTGGCTTGAAGGAATACTTTAAGCCTTTTGTCCCAATTGGTTGGGATTGGCCCCAGTTTTCTGATCTAGTGGAGGCTCCATTTAATCTGTTCTACTTTTCTATATGGCTGGGTCAGCACTAGGTCTGGAGTGGTGCGGGTCAGGCTGCAGTGGGAAGACCCTGAGTCCTGGTGGGCAGAAGGGAATTCTGGTCATGGAAGATCTCTGAATCCTGAGGTAGTTCAGGGAGAAGAGGAAATCCAGGGCCCTTCCAGCTTGTGCATTCGAAGATGTCTGTAGCCCTCAATTCTGTTTGTAAATCCTCCCTGCCTGACACTTGTTAGAACCATAGTTTTCAATAATTCTCTGCTTTCACGCTGTTCACAGAAACAATACCTGCAGCTGACAGTAGGCTGCTTGCCAGGAGGGGTGCTGCCCACACCCACTGAGGTTCCTCTGCAGAGGAGCCCTGTGTTGGTGGGAGCACCCAAAACCCTTCTGAGGAAAAGGTCCTGCAGAATTTACATATGTAACACCCCCCCACCCCGTGCCTAAAGGTGGGGGTCTGTTCCAGGCTCTGCCACTGGGGGGAAATCACTTAACATATCTAAGCATTTATTTCTCACTTAAACAATCAAGATAATACCACTTCCTATTTCACACTGTGGAGATTTCAAGAGGCTGCAGGTAACAATGTGAGCCCTGAGTTTTGCTAGGGTGGCATCACATGTGGTGACTCCATAACTCGTCTGTATTAGAAACTTTTGTGGGGCCAGTGAGATGGTTCAGCGGTCTAAAGCGCTTGCTCAGGAAAGCTTAGGCAACCGCAGGGACTGTGGTTCAATCCCCAGCGCCACATGCTATGTCAGCCCCATCCCCAGGGCAGGCTGAGCAGGCCATTAAAAAAAAGAAAGGAAAGAAACTTTTGTGTCTATTTTGTGCCTAGTGGGTTGGGCAGCTTCCTGCTGTAAGGGTGGTGAGCTTCAAGCAAATAAAAATGATGACAATAAAAATATCATTTGTTGTATGTTTATGAAATCATGATGCAAACTTATCTTTCTCATTTGGGTCTCACTGTGCAGCTCAGACTTGTACTGACCCTCCTGTTTTCAGCCTCTCTAGTGCTGGCATTACAGGCACAGGGCACCTTGCCTGGTCTTGGTGGCAAGCTCAGTGCACCCCAGGGGCTGGGTTTGTGTGGCATGCAGGACTGGGGATTGAACCCTCATCCCTGCACTTGCCAAAGCAGGCACTTAGTCCACTCAGCTATCTCGCCAGCCCTACACTTATCATTTTGTATCATTAGTGTTCACACACTCTTTGAAAAATAACAGCACTATTATTCCCAACTTATGGTCAAAGGCAGAAGGCTCTGAGAAATTAAATGGGCTCTTTTCCAGGCTCATAAGTGAGATTTAGTTTTCAAACCTGCATGTGTTACTGTAGAATTAATCTGCTGTATACTATAATACATTTTAAAATGACTTTCTAGAAGTTTTTAAAACTAAACATGTGCCTTTCTCAACTAACTTTTTTAACCTTATTTTTTAAATTATGTTTTTATTGTTTAAATTTAACATGGGTTATATTACATATTTTCATCATCGGATCAGTTTAGATTAATACATATAGGTATATAAGATTGATCAATCATATACCTATATGTATTAATCTAAACTGATCCGATGATGAAAATATGTAATATAACCATTGTTAAATTTAAACAATAAAAGAATTGGAGAAAAAAAAGAAAAAAAAAA
>PVJA010049916.1:0-13521 GCA_004027025.1 Myocastor coypus
TTATATACCTATATGTATTAATCTAAACTGATCTGATGATGAAAATATGTAATATAACCATTGTTAAATTTAAACAATAAAAAATTGAAACTCAAAAAAATAAAAAAATAAATGTATCCCATTTCTAACGTCATATGAATTATAGCTATACTCTTTTAAAAATAATGTTTTAAAAGACAATAAAACAAAATGAGGGACGAGAACAAAAATTTAAGATTCCTTGGAAGCAAATGGTAATATTAAACCATGTTTCCCATCTTACATAACTATATCTGTTAGTCTGAGCAACAGATGTGATGATTAAAAATAGATAATAAATTAATCACTGTTGGTCATATTTTCTTGTTTTGAAAATCTGTAGCATGTGCATTGTTGTATGTTAACCTATTTCTGTCTTTGCTTTAGTTTTTCTTACTCTTTATTTTACTCTTCAAAATAAAAGAAAATTTAAAAAAAGTAAAAATAGATTTACTATATGATCTACCTACCTCATTTACGGATATGTATGCAAAATAAACTAAATCAGAATACCAAACAGATATACACATATCCATATTTATTGTGACACTATTCACAATAACTAAGACATGGAATAAACTTAGGCTCCAGTCAATGGATGACTGGATAAACAAAATGTGTATATATATACATGATAGAACATTATTCTCCATAAATAATAATTAAATTCTAGCATTTGCCACAAAATGGATGGCAGGACATCATAAGTGAAATAACTCAGACATAGAAAGACACGTACTACATATTCTGCCACGTTGTAGAAGCTAAAAAGGTCAGCTTGACTGTAGGATAGTGATCACTAGAAGTTGTAAAGGCTGTGTGTGTGTGTGTGTATGTGTGTGTGTGTGCGTGTGTGTGTGTGTGTGAATTGATAGAGGGAGGTTGGATTTGATGAATGGATACTGCATGCATGTGTTGGAATACCACACAGTAGCTTGTTAATATAGGCACTTTGTATATGTTAATGAAAATATTTTAAGCTATGTGAATTTCTGACCTGCTGGCTTGCCCCACAAGTTATAGATACAATATGTGCTATAATCACATGAGCTGATTCAGTAAAATGAATCTTTTTTTATTTCTAGTTCTCTATTCCTAGACAGAAATAGATATACAGATATTGCTATAATATGGAATTAAGTTTACTTTTTCCATATTCACATTGAATTGCTCCAAATACAGTTATTATAGTAAGTATACTTTGTGTCCTTTAATCTTCATTTCCATCTTTACCATAATGAGGTGTCCATATACACATGCACATGTGAAACAATTCTTGATTGTCCTTCTGTTCTATTAATATATTTCTAGAATTAACAAACTATTATGAGTGTTGTCTATTTATAGTCCTAGTAGTCTTGTAATATCTCCAATTTTATACTACATTTAAAGGTTTTCTTCAAGTGCTCCAAGTCCTTTGAAGCTTTATACAAATGTTAGAATTAGCCTCATAATTTCCATATAAAACTCATGAAATTTTGATTTGTATCACAGTTGAGCTTCATTTTTAAGCTGACTGACCTATATGCCACATACAAAATTAGTAAATCACACTTTGGGATGTGTCTGTGGATCACGGAGATAATACATGTTAGGAATACAGTGCTAATTCTTTACAAATATATTGATATATTTAGTGCAATCTACATTGTACTATTCAGCATTCCTGTTTGTAAGACACAATGCTCAATATATAAATTTTGAAGAAGATGATTATTTTGGCTCATGGTATCAGCGTATTCAGTTCATGGTCCCCTCTCCTCAGAAACAGCACAGTGACATGCATGGTAGACTAAAGCTGGTCAGTTTATGTTAGCCAGAAGAGGAGGGGAACAGTATCAGAGAAGGAGTGACCAGGGTCCAAGGTCATGCTTTGTCATAGTTTTGACCCAAAATGTCTCCCAAAAGTGTCATGCATTCAGAGATGATCTTCAGTTTTCTGAGTAATAAACAAGGTTTATAGCCTCCATTTATTTAATCTTTATTAATTTATCTTTTCAATCTTTCACGATTTTCATTGTACAGATCTTACACATCATCTGTCAGCTTTACCCAAGTTAATTTACATTTTATATTTTACTATTTTAAATTGTAGTATTTTAATTCAATTTCCAATTGTTCACTGCCTATACAAAATATGAATATAATGATCTCATGTCCAGTAACACTGCTCAATTTAATTATTTTTACATTAACAGAATTTTATACAAATAATTTTCTCTTATGTTCTGTAAATAGCTTTAATATTCTCAATGCATATAAAAATCTTTATTGAAAAACATGTTGCACAGAGCAGAATGTTAAAGACAATAGTAAGCAGTGCATCCTAAGCCAACTCTGCTCAGTGGATTCATCAGTCTCACATGGTCTTTCCACATATTCAAATAACCTGTATAATTTCTGGCACAGCATTTCTTGCCTTATTTCTCTTATGCTGTTAAAACCAGAGGCTAGGTATGGACTATGGCTCATATCTAGGTGTCCTCTAAGATCTTTATGCTCTCAAATGTGGGGCTATTAGGAGAAGATCAAACAGTGTACATTAGGAGATGGGGACTGGTGAGAAGAGGTGATGTGACTGGTGGTGTATGCTGGAAGCATGCACCTTACCCTCTGGCTTCTCTTCTGATTTCTGTCTCTGTTTCCTGGCTGCCATGACATGAAAACCTTTCCCTCTGCTGTACACTCTGTGAGGCCTTTCTGCCTAGGCATCCAAAAACTACTGACTAAAAACCGGAGTAAAAATAAACCTGACCTTCTTTAAAGTGCATGTGTGTAGTATTGTGTGGCAATGGAAATTACTAAGATGGTGATATACCTAAGGTGTGCACACTGGTTGTCCACAAGCCTAACATGTCTGGTGCCAACAGCCCATTCAATCCACTGAGAAGGGTGCCTGAAAGAATGAGGAAACCACAGACAAAAGAGAAAAGGGATGATAGGGCCGGGGAGATAGCTCCGTGGCACAGGTGCCTGCTGGGCAAGTGCAAGGTTGTGAGTTTGAACCCTGGCCCCGCAAAAGAGAAATGGGAGGAAAGGATAATCAGGTGGTAGTCAACATGGTCTCAAAATGCAGAAGATAAATTTATAACAGGCAAGGATAAAGCAATCTCCACATACTTCTTAGAGATGAACAGGTTAGTAGGAAGAGGCTTTTAGGTAAGACCACACAGTGGATAACAGTGGCGGAACGGAAGGAAGAGAATGTACCACTGAGAAGGATGTCCTTGGGGAAAGTGTGTTGGAATTGCCCTCTCCCTGCCTCGTAATGCATTGATAGTGAGGATAGGGAAATAAGAGGGGTACAAGAGAAGTGGCACAGCTTTTGGGGGGAGCTAAGCATATCCCTGCCTTCTCCACCATGCATGCTGTACTCTTCACACTCCTTCCCCTCCCCCATCCAGAGGATGATTCTGTGGTGCCTCAGCTCCTCCCCCAGGGCTGTCATTGGCTGATGACTTGTTGACCAAACAATGCCTGAGGGCGTGGCCATCTTAGGGGAAGGCTCATCCAGAACAGACTACTGGAAGGAGAGTATCTGAACAGAAGGTTGGAGGTGCTCCAGGGCAGTAGAGAGCTGTTGAAAGAGTTCGCCAAAAACACCGTGCTGTGAAAGAAAAGAATAGTAAAGGCTGGGTGAGTAAACTGTGCACACACCTTCCCTTGTTCCCCTTGACAACTTTACCTCAAGATTTGAACTCAGCCTTCAGACTGGACTCGTTCTCATGCAGCCCTTGTTCCCATTAGTCATTGCCCTTCTTCTCCCAAACCTGTGCTCTTCTTTGATATCTTTGTATCCTTCCAGGTGAGGAGGTGAGCTGCAAGGCCCCGTAGAGTATGTTAGTGGGCATGGACAAGACTGGTCCCTGGGAAGAACACTAGAGGGAAACAGGCAGCAGTTTCCATCCTTCATCGTCTGTCTAAAGAAAGAAGCAAGTATCAGCATGCCTAGGAGGAGGGTCAAGGCAGCCAACAAAAAAAAGCCTGCTTGCGCTGCTCCCCAGCAGTCCCAGGGGAAGAAGAGCAGAGCAGGAAATCGGGGCAAAAAGGAAAAAAAGCGGTTCCCCCGGGTCCAGGGACTCCCAGTCCCACCCAAGAGGATGCCACCACACTGTGGTGGCCGCTAATGCCACAAAGCTGTATGTAATCTGAGAGGTGGTCCAAAGTCTTGTACCACAATTAAGTATTGGAGGTTCAAAATTGAACATCAACATTTTCTAGTGATGCTGCAATAAACTTACCCTTGTGAATGGGAGAATGTCTGTCAGTGTCTTCTCTTGGGGTTGGGAGGAAGAGACATAGGATGGAAGGGAAGAGCAGAAGGGGGAGAAAGGGAGGAATGTGGTATCCTCCTCCTATTGGTGGAAATTTGAGGGGAAGAGAGTGAGAGTGAGAGAGCGAGCGAGAGAGAGAGAGAGAGAGAGAGAGAGAGAGAGAGAGAGTGGAGGTTGGACAAAAGAACAAGAGGAAGGAAGTTCTAGTGGCTGGGAGAAAGAGAGGCAAGAAGAAAGAAACAAGAGGAGATGAGAATGAAGGAAACAGGGATCCTCCTCCCACTTGTGGAAAATTAAGGAGCAGGGAAGACAGAGAGGCAAGAGAGAAGAAGACTAGTAGGGATGAAGGAAAAAAGGAAGAGAGGAAGGGAGGGAGGAGGGGAAGGAGGAAGAGTGGGAAGAAAGGGCACAGAAGGAAGAAAGGAACTATAGGACAGGGTGTGGGGACAGGAAGAGGTGTGTGAGAAGGGAGGAACGTGCGCTCCTCCAACTCATAGAAACTTGAATCTAGAGGTTCAGATAGATACTACTTTCTCATGGAACCACTGGTTCAAATAAAGTTACATTCCTATGTGCACTCAGTCCAATGAATTCATTCTCTTCAGACTAACCTATATGGCTCACTGATTATTTGCGTGCCTCTATAATTTTTCAACATTTTAGTATTTTCTAGGTAACTTTCTGTTTCTGACTTAGAATTTGATCCCATCATACTTTGTTATCCAAACAATTATTCCTCCTTTGCAATGTGTAAATTTTGTTCTATGACCCACAGTATATACCTAGATCAGCACCTGCATGCACCTTTTAGAAGCTTGTTCATTGTGTAATTGTTAGAAATGGGGTTCTATACATTTACATGAGATTAAGGCAAATGTAGATGCATTTGGGGCTCTGCACCTGTAAGACTTATTTTGACTTTGTGCCATCCTGGCAAAATACATGTTCATCTTTCCCCAAATTTATTTCCTGGTCTTTGTGAAGTCACACTGCCTTTTCATTGGACAAGATCTGTGGTGAGCAGTGATATACACCTGCCACCCAGGGGCACTTTCCTCCCATGCAATGGTAGGTAGACGCAGAGAGAACCAGTTTACCAGCACAGCTTAGCAGACTCTGGAAAGACAACCAGATCCCCAGAGTCCTCGGATATCAGCTGGTACTTTGTTCCCAGGCTCCCCTTCTCCTTCTTGACCACCCCCTGCTCCCACGTTGGGCTTTGCTTCCTTAGTGTCTCCTGTCTCATCCTGATGACTCATTCCTTTCCTTGCAATTAGCATGTGGGCACTGCAGCCTTGCCCAACTCCCAGTTGCTTAGTCAGCATGCACCAAGGACTATTCCTTGTCTAAAGCACAACCTCAGCCTGCTCATACCCCTGCTGTTGTTTCCATAACACCTGTAGTTCCCTGTCTCCCTTCTCCCTCTCTTTCTCCCATTCTTCCACCTTGAAAATTGAATGAGTTGGAGGAAATCTCTCTGTCTCCCTTCCCACGTTGTCTACTGCTGTCCCTCCCCTCAAATTTCCAGCAATGGGAGGAGACCTCCTTCCTCCTTCTCATCCCCGCCTGCTGTTCTCTTCTGCCCTTCCTCTTTTCCTCCCCGCATGAGTGATCGGTCTTTTGACATTGTGTAGAGACAGTCAGGTACGAGGATGTTTTGTAAACCAAGCCCTTGATCAGCCTCTCATGAAAGAGGTCCTTGCCAGAGGAGACAGCTTTGTGTTCCGCCACATTTTAGCCCCCCCCCCCACAGCTGCTTCAGGGATTAGTTGCACAATGTGCAAAGTGGACCTAAAGGGACTGGAGAGACCAAGTGGAAAACAGGAGGATTTTATCCTGGTTTTATTTGTGCGCTGCCTCAGCTGGTAATTCTAAAATGGCTGAGCAGAGGGCAAGGACAGATTCCAGTTTTTACGCATTTAGTCAAGAATGTTATGGGAATAGGAGGTTATAGGAGTTCACTAACAGGAAAAAAAAAACCTTACTGCTTCAGCAAGGCTCTTATGGGTGACATGACATCATTTTCATTTTCGTCCATGTCATTTGTACCGCTGTCTGAAACCAAGGCCCAAAGAGGGGTTAAGACAACGAAGCCAGTGCTTTTTGGCTTCCTAAGTCCTTCCTTATGCAGCACAGCATTGGTGTTTTGTCCTGACCTTGGCGGCAAAGCACAAGCAAGCTCTCTTGTCCCACTTTGCAGGCCAGATATTGTTCCTAAGAACCTTTAAAAGATTTTTCATGTTTGGGATACCTGTCATTCTGGTATTTTAGAGGTGTAAAAAAAAGGGGGGGTTTGATTGCAAGTTGCCTTAAATCAACAAACGCCAACACTGCCAGTTTCACCGGTAACCCAATGCAAATAAGGAACATTGGACTGTGTATATAGCGACCTCCTCTCAGCTCAAAGAGAAGAGATTTTTTTTCTTTTTTCTTTGTTTCTTTCTTTTTTCTCTCTTTCTTTATCTTTTTCTTTCTTTTCTTTTTCCTTAGCAATATCAATCAGAAAATTCTTCATGTCTACACCCTATACTCCGTGTAACTATTATGAAGACAACACTACACAGTGTGTCAATTATTGTGAATGTACTACTAATGTGTCTTGAAACTATCTTATTGTTATTTCTTATTAAAAATGATAAAATAAAAAATAAAGATGGAAAAAATTAGTATATGAAAAAGAACAGGGCTCGGGAGATATCTCAGTGGAATAAGTCAAGTGGCAAGCACAAGGTCCTCAGTTCAATTCCTAATACGAAAAAAAAAACAAACAAGTCAAAAAATAAAGAACAATAACTGATAAAAGTAGAAGAAAATGGGCTGTCAATACACACGGGAGTACTGTACTACTATGTCAATAAAGAAATATAAACCTGAATCATTTATAGGAAAATGATTACAACCCAAGGCCATAATATTAAGTAAGTTAGGTCAGGCATACATGCTTAAATAGGGTGCAATTTCTCCTACACAAGAAACCCCAAATATAAGTAAAAGAGAAAAATAAGGAAATAGATAATATGAAATGTGGAGATAAACCTTTTGCAAAAGAGGAAAGGACCAAGAAATGGAGGGAGAACAAGAAAGGAAAGAGGAAAACTCATTAAGAAAGGAAGATGTGTAATGGACATGGACCTACTGCTCACGAGGAATGTAAGCACTGCGTGCTGCAAACACGGACTAATAAAAGAACATATACATGACCCATTTAGATTGTGTTGCTCTTGCTAAACACTGGAAAGCAGGAGGGAGTGTGGTGGTAAGGTTCTGGGGGCCTGCTGTAGGCAAGGTGGTAGGGATAAGGCTTGGCTTATAGAGGTAATGGAATCAGCCTTGGGAAGTTGCTCAGCAGAGCAGGCTGTGATGAGGCCCCAGGGCCCTGATGCAGGCCTGAGGCCAGTCTGCATCTTACTTTCAGATCCTCACCTTCCATTCTCAGCCCTTTCACTTCTGGTGTTCCTGTAAAAAGGCTAAGTGGGTCACTTCTTCACCAACATCTCCAGCGGTGAGTCCTTCCAGGATTACTCCTGTCAGAATGGGAGATTTTCCTGGATCATGGGTTAAGTGTGTTTGCTGTTGGGGAGATGTGACATCTAGACTCACAGAATGTTTCATCATGGTTATCTGAGATGTCCGGGCTGCCATCTATACTAAATGTATGATAACTTTCAGCTCCCTCTTGGTAGACATGCTATATTTATGGCATTTGAATATTATTTCATCCATGCAAGAGGAACTATTGGGCACTTTAATGTGTCCTGCTATTGCAGAAGCTAAGAGGATAGGCCTAGCTCTGCCACTGTGAAATTAGAAAGGTAGTCTGAGTTGAAAGAAGGTAAACATATTAATGTTCTATAGTTATGAGTTGTAGAGCTAAAACAGGAGAAGTATACTGTCTGGGATGGTGGTGGAGGACACTGGCTAATAAGATGATCAGGAAACGCCTTGCTCAGGAAGTGATAGTTGCGCCCAGATATGAATGATGGAAAAGAAAAAGGAGGCAATGTGGGTTTTTTGGAGGGTAGTGATATGGAAAAAGAGATAAGAAAGAATGTTTTGAGGCTGAAAGAAGGTTAATGTGTCTGTCATGGGGCAAAATGGCTGCAGTAGCTCATGTGCATGTGTCACATGTGTAGAGCAAGAAAGAACATCTAGAAGAGAAAACTCCCAAGCAGGAAAAGGCCCCAAAGTCCCTGTAATTGCACTGCCCTGAACTGCACGCCTCTCCTGAAAGAAACTGTTGTGATCTAAAGAATGGAACTGTTAGCTGATTTATGGTAGGCCAATTACTCATCATCTAGATTATGGGAACCGGCATGGATGGAATTAGGCTTTCTAGAATCGTATGGCTCTGCTTACAGATGAGGAAGCTTTGGGGCGGCAAACATGTGAGCTGAAGATAGACGTGGGGGTTGTATGTTTACAGCTGCCATTTCAGGTTATCTCATGGATGAACATTGGGATCCATAATCCAGTAGATGGGTGGACACTGGAATCATTTGAGACCATCAGAATACAGTAGGCATTAGAATAGGTGGAGTTGGACCAGTTAGCTCAGAGGACTAAAGCACCTGCTTAGGCAGATGCAGGGAATGGGGTTTGATCCTAAAGATGCTGTGCCAGCCCTGCCCTCATGGCACACTGAAATGGCAATTGAGACTGGGCATAGTGGTGTGGGTCTGTACTCCCAGCACTTAGGAGGCAGAAAACAGGAGGATCACTACAAGTCTAATCTGCATACTGAGAACCTATGGATCCTAAAATAAATAAGTAAATAAATAAATGAATGAACAGATGGACTCTTAGAGAATTGCAGAGGCCTTAAGAACTAAAGCCTGGCACATGCTGACATTTAGAACAATCAGGTGACTGGAGAGTCAGGGAACTGAAGAGAATAAAGTGCTTTCAGGAAGGAGGGACAGGTTTAGGGATTTGAACAGTGCAGAGGTCAATAAAGGCAAAGACAGAAATGTGATTTGGCAATTTTCATTACTGATGATCTTCTCAAGCACCATTTGAGAGGATTTGTGATGTACAACCTTGATGAAAGAGAGTGGGTGAGAAAGTACAGGCAACATGCATGAATAACTTTTTAAAGTAGTTTTGATGAAATGACTCATGACCTGGGCTGTCTGAGGCGCTGAGATGATAAGCTCTGTGAGGGCAGAGTGATTGCTTCTATGTCTTTCACTGTTGAGTCTCCGGCACTTGGAACTCTGCCACGTATGGAGTAGATGTTGTATCAATGCAGTGATGCTACAGATCTAAAGGAGACCTAGAGAAATATTGGGTACAGAAATAAGTAAAAGGTGAAGCACGGTGACACACACTTGTAATCGCAGAACTCTGGGAAGCTGAGACAGGAGGATCACAAGCTCATGCTTTACCTTGTCACAAAAAACAACAACTAAAAAAAATTCAAAGGACTAGGGATGTAGCTCAGCATGAAGGCTCTAGGTTCAACCCATAGTACCACACAGAAAGGTACCAAGTGAGCACTGGCCCTTCAGTAATTCTAGGAAAAGATGTTACAAGGTATTGAGATTTCACAGTGAGATAGAGGGGACGTCTCAGAATCACACATTCAGTGTAGAGTTACAGGTCCCTCCAGGAACCGATTTGTCTCATTGCTAGTGGAAATGTGATGCTAGTACTTATGGTGTGTCTATGAGATTAAACCTTAGAGACTGTGGAATTTTATGGTATAGAGAAGAGGCTTTTACTTTCTTCTATGAATTATTTATAGAATAGCTCTTTTAGAGAGAGACCAGAGATACTGCCCAAGTTTCGTTGATATCCAGCCAGACAATGTAAAAATCAACAACATGGCCAAAAATCTTGTCAGAGTTGTGATAATGCACTTTTAGTTGCCTATAGATCATAAAGTGCCTTGATACTTTATGGTAGTATATACTATGACATTGGGGACTACAAGGATGATGCAGTAATTCATTGAAATGGGGCTTGCTGCACAGAAGTTAATTTGAACATGTATTCTTAAAATAAGGACAAATGGCTAGTAAGTATTTTATATCAAAAATTGTTCAACATAGTTAGCTAATACGAAATGCAAATCAAAACAAACTGACATTCCATGTTACTGAAGGAGGAATGATTATGCTCAAGGACTCAGAAAACAATAAATGATGCCAAGAATGTGGGAAAAGGAACACTTTTACATTGCTGGTGGGAACGTGAACTAGCACAGCCACCATCAGTATCTGGTTGGCTCAAAAGCTGAAAAGAGGGGCCCGGCAGGATGGCTCAGTGGTCTAAAGTACCTGCTTAGGAAAGCTTAGGCGGCTGCGGGGACCATGGTTCGATCTCCGGCACCACATGCTGTGCCAGCCCTGCCCTCAGGGCAGGCTGAGCCGGCCATAAAAATAAATAAATAAGCAAACAAAAGTTCTGAAACAAGAAAAAAAAAAGCTGAAAATAGAACATTACCCTGCAAAACACATATTAAAAAGGAAGGGAATCAAGAGATGGGGAGGGGAAAGGGGGAGGGAAATGGGATGAAACAAGGAATATAATAATTATTATGTATTTCATACATGTACTAATAAACTAAATTTTTAATTAAAAATTTACATTTACACATCTTTTTATTTTTTTATTTTTTTGCAACCAGAGTTCAAATTCAGGATTTTGCACTTGCCAGGCAGGCAAGTTTCTAAATTTTCATTGTCTTAGGAAAATTACAGAATGTAACATAGGTACATTTTAGAAAATTAGAAAAGGAAAAATTTAAAAAGGCAATATATTATTGTTATCGTTCAGAGTTAACTACGTCTTTATTTATATTTTTCCTCCTAATTTTTTGAAAGTGCATCGCATAAACTTGTTAAAAATACTATCTCCATGTATATATTTCACCCCAAGTTTATTAAAAGCTCTTCTCAAATTCAAATACTTTTATCACAAAAAACACAGAAATACTATTTTTTACAGGTGTACATGGTGTCTCTTGGGTATCTTACCCAAAGAGTTAAAAATATATTATACAATGAATATATATCTATATCTATATCTATATCTATATCTATATAGGAATGCAAGTTAATATAGCTACTATAGAAACTAATTAGAACCACACATGTAAATATTGTTTTGTCTCCCTAGTGTAAGAACCTGAAAGAAGAAATAAAACCTGAAAGGTATAATAGATATAGTAGAAAGGAATGAAACAGAATTGAAGGATTAAACAATGGAGAAGAGAGAAAAGAAAGAAGATAGGAAAAAAGGCAAGGGGAAAATTATGCAAGTATCTACACAATATGCCTGAGGTAACTGCACTAAAAATTACCATCTTTTTGAAAGGAGCAGTTAATATGTAGAATTTTCACCTTTAATAACTCAGTATGCTGATATCTATGATCTAAGCAACTACATTGATGACAGCAATGTGTCCTATAAAAACTATGTTTGAATACCTTTCATCTTGGTGTTCTAAATGTGGACCATTTCTAATGTCACATCAATTATTACTATACTCTCTTTAAAAGAAAATTTTAAGGGCTGGTCAGAAAGCTCAGTGGACTAAAGAGCCTGCTCTGGAAGGCACAGTAACTGAAATTCAATCACTTGCAAGCCGTGCTGGCCCTGCCTCCAGGGCATGCTGAGATGGTGACTGAGACGGGGCATGATGGTGAACCTGTAATCCAAGTACTTGGGAGGCTGAAAACAGGAGGATCACTGTGAGTTTGATCTGTGTAGCAAGGCCCTGTAGACCTTGTACTAAAATACATAAAAAATAAAATAAAATTTTAAAAAGACAATAAAAGAAAAAAAGAGAGTGTCAAAAACAAAAATTTAAGTTTTTTGTTTGTTTGTTTTCATTTTGTATTTTAGGGAAGTGTCTACAGGGTGTTCAGGGCCTCACTACTAGATTGGATTCATAGTGATTCGCCTGTTTATAGCCTCCCAAAAGCTGGGATTGCAGGCATGTGCCACCATGCCCAGTCTCAACTGTCATCTAAGCATGACCTGGGGGTGGGGCTGGCACATCAAGCTTGGAGATCGAACCCCCAGCCCCTGTGCCTGTTAGCTCGCACTTTAATCTCCTGAGCTATGTGGCTGAACCCTAAAATTTAAGGTTTCTTTGAAAGCAAGTGGTAATATGCAACCGTATGTACAATCTTACATAACTATATCTGCTAATCTGAGCAACAGATTTGATGATAAAAAGAAAATATATTAAGTATTGTTAATCAGCTATTCCTGTTTTGAAAATCTGTGGCATATCTATTATTACAAGTTACCATGTTTCTTTGTTGCTGATTTTTGTTCTTGATTTTGTTTTTTACTTTTCTAAATTAAGTGAAGTGTGAAAAACACCTAAAAGTAGAGTTAACATGTCACCCAGCTATCCTACTTCTTCGTATATTACTGAAAGAGCTAAAATTGGCATAGTGCAGAGACACATGCATGGCCATGTTAATCGCAGCACAGTTCACAATAGCAAAGCTGTGGAAAGAGTGTAGGTGCCCATCAGCAGAAGAATGAACAAAGAAAGCATGATATATATATATATATATATATATATATATATATATATATATGCAAAGGAATATTATTCAGCCTTAAAAATAATTTCTTTTTCATGGAATTGAAAACCATCATGTTAAGCAGAATAACCAAGACTTAGAAAGTCAAATATTGAATGTTTCTTTTCATACAAGGAATGTGGAAATAATTTTTGAAATTTAAACACATCAAGAGAATAGAATGGAAGCTACTATTAGAAAAATCATAAGAATATATATATAATTTTCATTTCTGCTGATTGTGTATGTACATATATACTGCACACATACCACATTTTCTTTACATGTTTGTCTGTCTGCAAGCAGGTAAGCTATTTTGACAATTTAGCTGTTATGAACTATGCTACCATAAACATGGGTTTGCAGAAATCCCTGCGTAATATGGTGCCTTTGCCTTTAACTCTTTGGGGAGCATATGCAAGTGGAGATGAAGGGGATAAGGGGAGGGGGAGAAGGAGGAGTGGAGAATAATGGGAGGGAAACAATAAAAGTATCTTCACATTTTATAACAAAAAGTCACCAAAACTGTTGCAGAACTGCTGAGAGTGTCAAGTTTACAAGATGAATGCGTTTAATAAATAAATGCCATAAATGTATGCTATTAAAAATGAATGGCAAGGGCCAGGGGTTTAGTTCAGGACACAGTGCTTCCCTAGCAAGCCTGAGGCCCTGGGTTTAATTTCGAG